>JASUUG010001127.1:0-60992 GCA_030449905.1 Luvunga scandens | reverse complement strand
GGTGCATGCATGCATGCATATATTTAATGATCCCTAGAACACTTTCTACCAAAATCAAATACAAATTAATTAGCTAGGATGCCAAACTTATAAAGCGTTGTCAATGATCACAGGTATCTTACTAGCTGCTTTAATTACCCAAAAAAAAACAAGAGAGAGAGTTCATTTTTGCTTATATTACCAAAAACAAAAGGAAAACAAACGAAAGGGTACTGGCTAGCTAGGTGGCAAAATGGACCATGCATGCAGCATGCGAGCATGGATGAGAGAGAGATGAACTGACAAGATGATGTGATTGTGAAAGCAGCATGATGCAAACGTAACAGCAGGAACAGGGGCCATACGTTCATGTTGAGGTTTCATTCCATGTTTAGCTCCTAATGATTTTGAGGCTGATGATGTAATTAAGCCACAGGTGGCAGTATTAAGCTGTCAATCTTAGATTAATGTACATAGGTCAATATCACTGTCTCCATCATCATTACTCATTGTATGAAATAGTCAATTTAACTTAAGTTTCACATAACCTGACAGGTTGTTTACTCTGTTAGCGTTGGCCCCCTCCCCTTGTCAGTGAGCTTGAGCACCGAGCAAATACATTTATCAATCGCATTTATGAAAGTCCCACTTGATCTAGACAAAAACCCCATTTTACCCTTCAACCCCTTGATCCACAAGTCTAATTAGTTAACTTCACTGAGACTTGTTCATCACTTTTTGTTATTATCATAAAAGATTTTATTAGTTGAACCAATTAGGTTCGCCACTTCATCGCCTTAAATAAAAGCTTTCGTTATATATAACAAGCATATAACTATTATATAATTCTATTAATTTAATCCTCAGATGATCTCCTTCCTTTCAGTTTAATTGAATTTGATGGATCCAACAAGATGAAATGCGCAAATGTGGAGGAGGCTGGTCGACCGGTGAACTGCAACTCTGTCAAGAAACAAGATTTACACTTTGAGTTTGGAATCTCTTTAGTGATTGGCGGCTAGCCTTTAGCAAGATAGATTTTATTCAAACTGACGATTCCATTCATTTGTCAATTTGAGGGGTAGATAGAAAGATTTGACCAATATCCAACAAACCACCCCCCCGGTGGCCAAAACCATCGGCCCTCCTTTTCATTTGCTATTTAACGCCTACAATTATTGTATTCAATCTGTATATCCACAAACAAACAAAAAACTATTCATATGTTAGATTTTTAGTGTCAAGAGGGTAACAAGATATTATGAAAAAGATAATGAGGTGGTAACCTTTAAATCATTAGAGGTTTTTATTTTTTTTTAATACAGAAAATCTTCATAATTTAGGATATAAAACCTCAAAAATAAAAAGATAGTTCCTGTAGAAATTTATTCAATACAAACAAATTACTATTATGTAACAAAAACTTAGCTTCATCATTTGTAGATAGATTACAATTTGTTAAGATGTGTTGAATCCTAAATTTATATTTTGATATAAAGAATTGTTGTATTTCTGCTACCATTAGGATCAAATTAAGAAATCACAGTCTCTCTTTATAAAATTGGCACTTTCGTATGGGTTGATCTTTAATAAATTATTAATAAAAGATTTCAGTAGTCGAATTTTTTTTTTTTAAACGAAGTAGTCGATTATATTTAATACTCGTTGATAATTTTCTTACTGCCAAATGACAGCTTTTCCCATAAGCTAACATTACTTATTCCAAGATTTTTGAATTATAGTCTGGAAAAGATAAAGCCTTAATTCACATTCACAGGTCAAATAATTAACAAAAATTAAGGAAACCAAGCAAATCGATTAAGTCACCTACTTAATTAGCTAGGTCAATAGTATCACTAAATCACGTACCTAGTGAGATGTGAAGTATCGATCGTTTGTAGTCCCATCAAATTTAAAGTCACTTTTATATTATGTTCACATGGAATACGGCAAAAATTATTAATAGGCTCAACGGAGGATGGAAAGGCAAGGACAAAAGTTGTAAGCAAAAGCAAGCCCCATTCATAAATATGGTAGCTATGGGTTTAATTTTTGCATTTTTAAGGAAGGTCATGTCTGACGTAGGTGACCTTTTTTATTTTTCATTACAAGCCTCTCCTTGTACGGTACATCTAGTTCGCCGACAGTCTCCACTTCTACTGCTGCTAAACCCTTGTAACTCATAATTCTCTCTCTCTCTCTCACTCTCTCTCTCTCTCTCTACATATATATATATATATCTTCATCGATCTGTGCATTTTGTGTGTTGGTTCTTTGTTTTTCACTCACTCTAATTAAAAAATGGTGCAATCAAATAAGAAGTTCAGAGGTGTCAGGCAACGCCACTGGGGATCCTGGGTGTCTGAGATTCGACATCCTCTTCTGTACGTTCTTTATCTTATATATTTATATTAATTGCTAGTTCCAATTTTCATTGTGTGATTACTTATTCATTACAGGAAGAGAAGGGTATGGCTAGGCACATTCGAAACAGCTGAGGAGGCGGCACGAGCTTATGATCAAGCTGCAATCTTGATGAGTGGGCGAAATGCGAAAACAAACTTTCCGATGACACAGAGTTCAAATGGCGACCCTGCTGAGCCTAGTGAATGTTCCTCATCATCACCTCCAAATGAGTTATCCCAACTCTTACACGCCAAGCTTCGAAAATGCAGCAAGACACCGTCGCCTTCTGTACTTGTCTGAGGCTCGACACAGAGAACTCTCACATTGGTGTGTGCAAAAGCGGGGTCAGCGTTCGATTCTAACTGGGTCATGACCGTTCAGCTTGGAAACAGAAATAGTAGTGATAATACTAATACTAATAATAATGCTGATGATGTTCGGGCAATTCATTGCCTTTGGCTGCTGATTCACAATCTCAGGACCAGAATTGATGGTCAGGACAGAAATGGATGATGAGGAGAGAATCGCCCTGCAAATGATTGAGGAGCTTCTTAATAGAAACTGTCAAGCCCTTCATACGAGGTTCAAGAAAAAGCTGATCATCAGATGATGGCCGGGATTGGTGGCTTTTTTTCCCTTGGCTCCTGTATGTGTAATTGGTTTCATAAAAAAGAAATGCATGTGCTCGTATATGCCGGCAAGTGACTTAATTCTGTACTTCAATTTCTTTATGTTTTTTTATTCTGTTAATTTATGTATACAGGGGAGCAATGGATAATGATTGACTTGGTGTACGCTTTGAATTGGAATAATAGTATATGCATACTGTATAGAAATTGTGAATATGTATTTTCTTATTGGGCAAAAAGTCCATTTTTGTAATAGCTTTTGTACGAGGTGATCACAATTAGTTTACTGGCTGGATGTTCATGTTCTTTCTACGTCTGGATACATGGCTGATTGATTTCTTGAATAAGATTTTCCTTTCTCATAATGGCCCCTTTTCCTTTTTTTAAATTCTGGAGTATCTTTACTACAATGGACATCCGACTACTTAGTTAGCTTATATATTAAATTTTTAATTTTGATTTTATTTAATGTATGTGTCTTACAGTTGGATTAGGAAGATGGTTAGTAGAACCTCATTTAAGGCTTTTTTCCCTCCTATTTAGAGCTAGTTTGTAATACTTTACTTTCAAAATAATTAATTATCAAGATGTGAGATCAGAAAATAATCGGTTGAAAAATTATTAAATGTTTAGTAAATTTTATTTTTATAAGTTTTGTAGATTTTAAAAGCAATCATGTGTTTAATAAATGCTACTTTGTTAACTATTTATAAAAACGCAAATGACTAAAATTAGATATGACAAGTTATTGATTAAAAATTAAATTTTAAAAAGCCAGCCCTTCCTGATTTTAAAACCTGTTGTAAAATATAGCGATCTTGCCATGTTATTTTTTCAAAAATTTATCAAATACCAGGAATTGGTTTTAGGCTTTTCAAAATCACTTTTTAACCTTACAAAAATACTTCCTAAATGGCCCTTAATTTCCCAATTCTTGGTTTTAATGGTTTTGAATGGTCGGTGTTCCTCCCAGATTCAAAATGTCATAATTCAAACTCTGAAGTGAAACTTGGTTAGTATTACTTTTTGAACAATAATAATATAACAAAAGGGTTAACGTCACTTGATGACACACATTTTAAAAAATATAAAAAGGTGATAGATTTTCAAAATTAAATAGTGAGGTGACAAATGGTTAACTTTTTTTTAAGTCTAATTGAATTAATTGCCTTTTGATGAAATTATATTTTTGTCCTCTATAGCTTTCTTTCAATATTACAATGATGTCCTTGGTTGCTTATTTATTTATAACTATATCCCATACGAAAAAGAAAAAAATGATGAGAACAAAATTCACTTTCATACCAAAATAATAATAATATTAAAATAAATTTAACAATATATACATTTTAAAATAATTTCCATATTTTTAAAAACATTAAAATAATTTCTCATGTATTAATAATATTAAAAATTATTTTATATAATATTGAAAAATAATTTAATTTTTTATATATTTATTTTATATTATGTTTCGATAAATTATTATAAAATTTATTCTAATATAATATAAGATTGTAAAGTATCAAAATATTTTTTAAAATATGGAAATTATTTTAAAATATATATCTTTAAATTTATTTTAACATTATTATTATTTTGTATGAGTGAATTTGTTCTCATTTTTTTGTCACGGAATATCTTTTGTAAATAAATAAGCAATCAGGGGCATCATCAGAATAATATTCGAAACTCATAGGGGCAAAAATGATTTCATTAAAGTGCAACCAATTCTGTTAGAGTTAACAGAAAGTTATCCGCTTTGTCACCCACGCTATTTTTGAAAATCTATTACTTTTTTATATTTGTCAAAAATTTGTTACCCGTGTGACATTAACCCCAATAATAATAATGATAATAATAACAATGATGATAATAATAAATTAAATCTTAACTTAACATGCTAACTCTAAATGACTAACAGCAAAAAAAAAATTATTTAATCAAGGTATTAATTTATTGAGAATTAATTTTATCAAAGTTTTATAGTACATATAGTGTAAAATGGGTAAATGTTATTTTGATCCTGTATTTTTGGGTCAAGTGTCTATTTATTCTTTATTAGAATTAAAAACGTACCTCAACGTACCCTTGCTATTAAGCTGATACACTTGACCCTTACTTTTTCTTTCCTTTTACAATAATATTCTTACAAACAATATTTTAGAGACATTAATAAAAAGAAAAAATAATAATTTATTAAATCAATCTTAAAATTAACACAAAAAATTTATTAACTATTATTATTTTCTTTTAAGATTAATTTTAGTAAATCACTTTTTGCAAAATAATTGTCAAGAAGATTGTTGTAAAGATATTAAACATTACTTTAAGTTGGTTGATATTAATATATTTAAAAATAATTATTAGTAAGATTGTCGCACATGAACAAAAATATTAGTTATTTCATATTGATATTTATTGATTAATTTGTTAATAAATAATTTTTGTAGGTAAATTAATTAATATCAAGAATATATTAGTAAAGTTAACAGAAAAGAAAAGAAAAAATAGGGATAATAATGTAAATATATTTAACTATAGGTGTTTGATGCATAATTTAAAATATAAAAATTAAGCAAGTATTTATCCATTTTTATAGTACTATTTAAAAAAAAGTACCATATTATAGATACCATAACCTAATAAAGTCAGGTCATGTATATAAGATTTAAAGGAGTGTCTTCCTATTTGCTGCCAACACAATAGAAAGAAGATCATTGAAGAAAAATCAAGGAACAACAATATCTTAACTCAAACTATGCATGGGAGTCCATAGCTTTCCTTGCCAGCTTGAAAGAAGATGAGAAGAAGCAAAACAAGGACAAAAAGAAGATAGACTGATTGTCTCAATTTTTTGTTAATCAGTTCAAAGATTAATTGTCAATCAATACATTAAAATTGATTGAATCTATTTTTATGGATCAATCAAGCTCTAGTACGATTATAATTATACATTTTCACTTCTAAATTGAGCATTCTTACTCATGAATCAATAAGAGAGCACATAAAGATTCATAAACCTAATTCATATTCAAGAGTGAGATTTTTTCCCCTTTTAACACAAATGATTGATTGTCCTGTTAGTCTTACGAATGATGCAGTCGGTACCCTATTCACGCCCCATAACTTTAATCTTGTGGAACCCAGCTGATTACTTTAGTTTATAAAAGCATGCATGCATGTGAATTGATCTTTCAAGTCTTAATATCTATAATAATACTGATAAGTAGTTAGGTCCAAGCCTCAACTGCCTTTAACAATATCAATAAATTCCTTTGCGACACACAATACGAAATAAGAGGGTAGCACATGTTTGGCTAATTTACCTGCTTAACGAGGTTGTGAAAATATATGCACTATCTTTTCTTCTTCTATTTACGTTTTTTTTTTTACTGTTAGATTCCCTCAATTTTTATCATCTGTTTCCTTGGATGAAGGAGAACGGTGTATATATTGCATCTGATCTCTCTCCACTTAAAAGGAAAAAAAATTAAGTGGCCTTCTCAAAAGTCAAAAGTAAATCCAATAAGAGCCCTAATAACTAATTAATTAATTAATTTTGAAGAGAAGGTCTTTGATGCAGGAGCACCCAAGACTTTTTCATAATTAAATGGTACACAAAATTTCCATTAATTAAAAAATAAATAATACACCAAACCCTTTAGTACGAATCATTTCAAGTCACATAATTAATAATTTATGGTTTTTTATGTCATTGATTATCTTGCATGAATTTAGCCATCACTTAATCAATCATCACCAACTTTCCTTTATGCTTAATAAAAGAAGAAAGCTTTTATTGGCCAGCCGGTAGCCGGCAATTCCTAGATACAAGGACCAACTAGACGATGAACTTTTGCTTTTCTCATAATCTCCCGGAGTGCAATTCAATTGCTGATCATAGGATATGACCATGCATATGATGTACATTTGAAGAGGTGCTATTAGCTTGTCTTATTTATCTTCATCATTCGGATCCTCTCTATTTAAGTCGTCGAAATTGAACGACTTAACGTGCATGTAAATGAAGACCTGTCCTTCAGCAGTCTCTCAATCAATGATACATCCAATTAACACGACGAAAGTCCCAAAACGGGGCTGCGAATTCAGACGGAGGGGTTGGGCCATCATCAATGTTGTACTGCTTTATCTGGTTATGTAGGTGTTTAGTTCTTGACTTAAGTTTTGTTTGGAGATCTGTCATCACTTTTTAAGATATAATTCTTGTAGAAAAAAATACGTAATTATAAAATAAAAGTTAGTAATATATAAAGAATATAAATTTTAAATAATAATTTTTGAAATTATTAAAGATATAATAAATTTTTTATCGTACAAGTAAAAAATCATATTAGTATAATTTTCAAGGTACAGCCGTTAGTGTTTATTAAACACTTTAGTGTTATAACTTAAAAGCTACAGTTGTCCAATCTCAATCCCAAATATGTGACTTCTCAGCAATTTCTGTGCATAGATTGAATTTGTAATTTAGCAATCGACCTAGCTCATTAGCACTTGTCATTATCATGGACCTGGTTGTTTCATTGCTTCACAAAAACATGCTAACGTCACGGGCCTGTTTCTTGTAAATTTCTCGGGAAAATGGCATTTAAATCCCATAGTATTTCTTATTTTTATCACTTAAATAATTCCTTCTATTTTTTAATTACCCACTGCATCTTCGACAGATATAAAAGCAGTATAAAAAATGTCTACTTTTTGGACTTGTTTGCTCTCATATATATATTTTCGGTCAGTCAAATGTAATGTACTTTTATCAAAAAATCAAAAGAATTTTGTATTTTAATCTGTCCTTTAATGATGAAGTTTGAATATTAAGGTTAGAACGTCAGGGACTCGAGCTTGTTATGGATTTTTGTTTTTTCAAAAAAGGAATAAGTCGTAGAGATAAAAATTAGTAGAGACAAATATCATTATCCCTTATATTGAACCGTAAGTTATTATTAGGATTTTAATTTCGTCTTGTTTTACTTCTCAAATATCATTCTCCTGAATTTTTCATTTTTTTTAAACAATGATAGATATAATTAGGGTGTTCATAGACGGATTTTTACTTAGGCATCGTTCTGCCATATCCGATCCACGATTTTTATTGTTCTAAATTTTCAATCCAATCTAATCCATGATCGGAAAACTCAATTCAAATTTAATCCATACATCTCGGATCGACGCTGATTTAACTCAATCCATATCAAATCCATTATTCTCAAGATCTTTTTACGGACTAATTTTTTTTTTTTTATTTTGTCAAATTCATGAACTAACTAAATAAAAAAATTTAATATAAAAATAACTTCACTACCGATCAAATTTAAAATTAAATAAAATTTAAATAAATTAATTGCTTGAATAAAGCTAGAAAATACATTCAAAGTTTTAAAGACGACACACCAAAAAGAAAAAAATTCATTTGTTTAGATCAAGATGTTAAAATTAATCTTTGTTTAAGAAGTTATATTTATTTATTTAATAATTTTTTATTTTATATTATTATCAAAGAAGTACTAATGTCATATTTACAAGTTTAATTATTTAATTAAATAAATAATTTTTTTATTTTTTACGGATTCGCGGATTTTTACGATTTCGTTGTGTGTCAATCCATATTTAACCCACCGATAGTGGATTTTTTCAAATTTCAATCCAAATCCAATCCATCAATCCACGATCGTATTTTATGAATCTGATTTCTACGATCGAGACGGATTAAGCGGATCGGATTGAATTTTAATACCCCTAGATATAATGGTAGAGATGTTCCTCCAATTATTTTTAAAGTGCAGGAATCAAGAGAGTAATTAAACCACAGGGCCTGACTTTAACCAACGGGAGGCCTTAGGCTAAATTTTATTTTAGGCCTTCTAATGTTAAAAATATCAACTCCTCACAAGAAATTAAATAGCTAAAAACTCTCACAACAACATCAAGCAGCTCAAAATTTAACTATATTCAATAATATCTTGAATTACAACAATTATTAACAAGATTCCAAAATAATAATAATAATAATAATAATAATAATAATAATAATAATAATAATAATAATAATAATAATAATAATAATATAATAATAATAATAATAATAATAATAATAATAATAATAATAATAAAATACATCTATTTATTTCCACAATAATATTAACTAACTTTGTCTTCCACAAATTTTATCTTGTTAAGAATACTCTAAAACTTCAACTTTTATCGGCTATAACCATAATCTTCCTCTGAAATTTAAGTCATTGCTCCTACCTGCCATGATTTTTGTTGCATGCCATCACTAATAAAATTACTAATTAATTAAATTTGATTTTCTTGCTTTTGGGATGCAAAATTATTAATCAAAATCTTATATTCTAATTTAGCTAACAAGTCTTTTTCAATAGCTAATATAGCTAATTCATTTAATCTTTCTTGTCACATTGTAGTTCTCAAATAAGATTTTATTAACTTCAATTTAGAAAAACTTCTTAGCAGAAGCAACAATTATAGATACTGTCAATAATATTCAATAAGCAACAAATGCATTTGGAAAAAAATCTATTTTTTTAATATAATTAAGTATATCAAGTGGGGTATTTCTTTCAATATATAAAACTTCTTTTAAGACCTTTAACTCTGAAAAACAAATCTGATCCATCAATATCGAGAAACATATTATATTTCAAGACATTTTCAAGATTAATACAATAACTTTCATTTGTATTAATCTTGAAAATGATTTTAATTTTTCAAAATTAAATAGAAATCCAAAAATATTTTCATGGAATTGAAACTGCTCAAATGTATTGGTGATTGAAGAAATAGCTTAATCTACTATATATACGAGTAATCAATTCTAAAAGACTCTTGGAGATAGAATTTTTCTTCGTTATTATTGTCACCAAATTTATTTTTTCTATGAATTATACGTTTTTTATGAAATTTTGGTTCTATTTCCATTTCATTTGCAGTCTCTTTAGTTGAAATCATAGCAGACACAAAACCATTTTCTCTATAATTCTCAAAAACATGTAAGACCTTTTAGTTGATTTATGGCAACATCAATTTGCACATCTTCCTTTTGTAAGCTTTTACTAACAGTGTTCACAACAAATACTATATCATACCAAATAATCATGCCTAACAAACATTCAAAGTTTTCCAATTCATATGTTGCTAAACATTTAGCTTCACTTTTATTTTAGGATCTTCTCTAACTTCTGCTAATTCAAGCAAAGCATCTTTAATTTGGGGAGCTTGAAATCTTATAGCTTTGACACTTTCTATACGACTCTCCCAACGTGTTTGTGACAATGATTTAACAGTTAAATTAAGTATATTATTTTGTAAAATTTTCCATCTCTTAGGTGAAGAAGAAAATAGTGAGTAAATGCGTTGAACAACTCCAAAAAATGAAATAGCTTTATGACAAGAATTAGCCATATCACAAAACACTAAGTTAAGACTATGACAACCACATGGTGTATAAAATGCTCTAGGATTTATTTCTAATAATCGTTTTTGCACACCTTGATTTTTTCCTTTCATATTAGATCCATTATCATATCCTTGTCCTCTTACGTCATTAATATTGAATTCAAGAGTTTTAATTACATCCACAAGTTCATTAAAAAGACTTTTTCCAGTGGTATTATCAACTTGTAAGGATCCTAAAACATATTCTTCTACCTTTACTAAATTTGTTAAAATATCCACACATTGTAATATAAGAAACATCTGTTCTTGGTGGCATTCATCTGGAGTACAATCAAGTATAATTGAAAAGTATTTTGCTTCCTTAACTTTGTTAACAATTGATTTTTTTATTTCAAGTGCTAGCATTAATATCAATTCATTTTGTATGTTATGTCCAAGAGAATGATCATGAATTTCACTGGTTTTAATACATCAAATATGTTCTTGCATTGTTGGATCAAACTCTGCAATCATTTCAATTAAACTTAAAAAATTTCATTTCTCTCTTGATAGATCTTCTCATTTTTTCCACAAAATGCTAAATTATTTTTAGCAAGATTCTTTACAACAACAATAATTCTTATTAATACTTTTTTTCAATGTTCTTTTTTTTTGTCAATTCTTTCTTGAATATCTTTATCAATTGTTTTCCTTTTCGATAGTCTTGCTTCTAAATCAACCCATGCATTCATATTAGTTATAAGTTCATTGGTTGTTTCACGACTTTTAAGTTTAGAACTAAGATTTTTCCAATCTTTTGTTCCTTCATCATTAAGCTGATTTTTGCTACAATTTGTATTGAATAATTTGCAACAAAAAAAATATACTTTGTTAAATTTTTTTGAATATATTAACCATTTTCTATCATTTTTCTCCATTGGGTAAAATTTTAACATCAAATGAAGTAGAGAAATGCCTAGAATTTTCATCTTTTGGGAAAGTTAGATCATACTCTCTAATTGGGGCTTTTTCTACTAAAAGATCTCTGAACTTTGTATCAACATTTTCCCATCTTTCTAGATCATAAATATTATTTGGAACAAATAAATTTTGCTACATCAACTTTGTCTGTATTTTTATTGTTATCATCCTCAATGTTGTTTTTTTCATTCACTGTTTCATCATTGTTTAATTCATTTGAACTTGGTTGTTCAATAACTAATTCTTCACTTAAATCTATATCATGTTTACTAGTTGTGACAAATTTATCAAGGGCTCCTTTTTTAGATTAGACTAACTTTTCTATTCTCCTCTTTTCTTTTAGTTTTTCATATCCTGATGCATATTTTCTAGTTGACATGCTTTTTAAATCTAAAAAACAAACATATAAACAAACACAAATTTTTTCTAGATTATTTTCAGATTATTCAAGCCGAAATCAATACAAAAAATAAAAATTAATTAAATTAAAAAGGATAAGAACAATAATAATAAAAAATAGAAAAAATAGAATGATAGCAGCTAGAATTCAGCCCTAGAATTGAGTTACTTGAGAAACAATAATAATAAAAAATAAAAAAAATAGAATGATAACAGCTGGAATTCAGCCCTAGAATTGAGTTACTTGAGATGAAGATGATGATGGCAATGAATTTTGTAAAGAAAGAGAAGAGAGCATGAAATTTTTTAGCTGAAAGTATCTTTGATTCAATGTGTATTAATTTATAGATAATGAGTTTTTAAATTTATTTTAATAGAATACTAAAAGTTAGCTCTAAAAATCTAACGTTACTAATTTTAATAAGAGTTTTTTTGGAAAGGAAAAGTATTGATTGTTATTGGGAAATAGTAAAAAAATAAAAAGTAACGTTCAAAATTATTATTACCATAATAATATATCTTATATTTAAGGTAAAGATTATCAAATAAGATAGATAATTATAAATGAGAGTAATAATCGGGTAAAACCTAAAATAATGCCTTTTTCCTGAAGAAAAAAATTATATACGCAACTTAATTTTTTTAATCGTAAAAAATATTAATTATACTTTTAATAAATAGATACCCAAAAATGAGGTCTTTCTAAATATGAGGTTACTAGACAATCGCCTAATTCGCCTAAGATGAAGCCACCACTATTAAACCATGCTCTAAGCATATGTTTGATTGGGAAAAAAATGAGAGAAGAAGAGAGGAATGGAAAGGAGAGGGGGGACTTAAAATGAGGGGAAAAATGGTCAATCTCTTTATTGTTATGTGGTTTGACATATAACTCATTTTCTCCTCTTCTCTCCTTTTATTTATTCAAACCAAACATATCATATGGGAATTTAATTACCCTCTTCATTATCTTCTAAAAAATGGAGTCATTCATCTTCTCAGTTCTTCGGGATTTTAAAGCGTGAAAAAAATTTAAGAAATCTTTAAAACTGTGAGATTTAAGAGGTTTAAAACTTAAAGCACTTTAAACTGCACGATTCATACATTTTTCCAAGCGCGTCAATTTCCAACTTTAGTGATCCAGGTTAACTTGCAATCTGGTCAGGACATGATCCATTTATTTCTAGCTCGCTAGCTTGCGTTTCTAGTTTACTAATTAGTAATTAAGCAGGTGACATCATTTGGGAGGGTCACCTATGACGACTATTTGAGCAGGAACTTGTATAATTTGGACCACATTATAACTAATTATGTAATTAAAATCATGGCCTTTGGCATTATTATCAACCTGTACTAAATTGCTGTACAAGTTAGGAAAGCATATCAATCACTCCTTTGGAACGTGTTTTAGAAAAACAAACTTATTAATGAAAATGACACCAATTGCTCACAAGCGTTTTTATGCATGCATGCGTGTCTACTTTGATACAAGCAATATGTGTTAAGTTGTAAGACCATCGTAGAGTCGTCGATTCCTTGTATAATAATAGCTGCAAGAGTCTCGGAAAGCACATTCATAACGATGACAAACACAAACCCAGCATTCTTTTGAGTACATATTACTGTATGAGCCATGAACAAGCTCATGAACAATGTCACATTTACCATAGAGAAAAATAAGTTAGATTTCTATTTAAAATTCATTTGTATATATTTATTAATCAACATTCACATAAGTACCTTAATTAATTCCTTTTTTTATTTAATTAGTTAGATTTTTCTACGCTCTTTACAAAAGAATTAATAAATCTCTTATACTTAATTTTACACTTTTATTTTATCATTTAGCTTAGCCGTAATTCCCTCCATTCTTTATCTATGTGAGTAGAAATTGAACCTCAGATATCTTATTTTAACACAAGAGATCTTATCGACACAATTAAATGACATCTATAGATAAATAATTTACCCCCATGCTTTATTTCGAGAACTTTTTTTTTCTCCAAATACTAGTGTAGTTGTTATTTGTTTTTGTTCAAATTGATCATTTTCAGATCATGACTTTTCTTTCCTTCCTTCCCTGCTCCAATTCTCCAACATGGGGCTTGATCAAGACAAAAGGTTGGGGTTGAATTATGAACAGTACCATTTTACTACAAATTCAGCTCAACTACTTCCTGTTCTTGTGTTTGGCAAGCTTTTTCTTGATTTTTTCTATGAACACCCACGGTTATTAACATGGGCCAGGCCTACTAAAATAAATCAAAATGCTTGGGCCAAATTGCGCGCGTGAAAAATGTAACACATTCGTTCGCCCCCAGTGCCTCTCGATGTTGGTTGTTTCCGGGTGTCATGGCGGGCAGCAAATCAAGATTAAAAAGTTTAAGGATAATGGAAATCGTATTACAAAGTTTGATTCTTTTTTTTCTTTCTTTTCTTTTTCCCAATGATATTGACATCACTTAATTATTATAAAAACACGAACAGTATTCGACTTCGAGATGAGAGGAAAAAAAAACACTAACAAATAATCTAGCAAAGATGCCCGTATGGACCAAAACCAAGAAAAGAACAAATGCTTAGATACAGCGACACTTAAGTTTAATATTATTTAAGCCACGGACAAAACAACTTGTATTGTCTCCAAACATCTCAGAGTAACTAATCAGTAGCAAATCTTGTGATCATAAACTTGCGGGCCAAGAAATAATTTGATAAATGTTAGGAATCTCCAAAAAAAAAAAACCGAAAATTAATGGAGGTTAATGCTACCCAGCCACGAGAAAGAAAAAGAAAGAGATTAAAAAACAACTGATGTGGGAAGATTGAATTCAAAAAGATTGTCGAAGGACATGGGCGGCAAACTTTTAATTTTTAATACTAGTAATTAATTAAAGTGAACGTATTATTATGAGGGCACAAAGGCACAAAATAAAGAATATGCTAATCCTTTCGTTTTCTTCTTTTCCATGCAAAGTCTTGTCGCATTGATGTCTATGAATAAAAGATCCTTTACGTAAACAGATATGTCATTTGTTGAACAAACAGTCTGAGTTAACAATGCATGATGGGCAGAAAAAGTAAAAAATGAGATGAAGCATATATCGCGCCGTTTCTTTTGAAATTGTGCCAGTAATACGTTCAGAATATACCTCTTTAAATGCTGAGTAGTGAGGTATGAGATGAAAGCTTCAGGTTTCTTTTTTAAAAAAATATAAAAAATGAAGAGTAACGATGTTCTCTATGAGATGAAAGCTTCGGGTTTCTTTTTAAAAAAAATTTAAAAAAAATGAAGAGTAATGATCTTCTCTATGAGATGAAAGCTTCAGGCTTCTTTTTTTAAAAAAAAATTAAAAAAAATGAAGAGTAATGATATTCTCCTTCTATATTTATCTGATCAACTATAATTTTTCAGTTAACTATTTGAGGAGTTAGTCTTTTTATTCAAATTATAAATCAATTTAAGAAAGTGATAAATATTAGAGAGAAGAAATTAGTATAGTGAAGGAGCGAGTAAAAGTTAACAAAAATATACTTTGGCGAGGATAAAAATTTCTTTCCCTCTTGAAAAAATTATATTTTGCAATTTTCCCTCATAAAGTTCTCTACTAACCTTTTTTTTTTTAAATTATATAAGACTATTGTTCCAATTATAATTTATATTACATGAAATTACAATTAATATTTACAATCAGATAATTACTGGAATTAATTTACATTAAATCTTATATAACACTACCCAAATTTTTTTATCTTTAATATTAAAAAAAAAAGTTAACTCCACTCATATTTCGAGAGGGAGAGACCTACTTTCACTCAAATTTGAGAAATGAATTAAACCTACACAATATTTTTTTGACGATTTGAACCACCACCCTTATAATTGTGAGAAAATGGCTCTAGCATAAGTTCTCTACTAACCTTAAAAACATTAAAAATGTAAAAAAAAAATTTAGTGAGAATAAAAATATCTTTTGAAATGTAATTGATCATCCAATACAAAAAGTAGAAGAAAAGAAAGACAAAACTATAAATAAAAAATAAAAAAATAAAGGTGTCCTGTTATTATTTCGGTCATATCCCGTTAATTATCCATCTCACAGGGTGTTAACTCCAAGCAGCATGGAAGTGGCAGCCTACACCCCATGTAAATAATGCTATATATTTTAAATATCCCTAAATCATGAATATCGTTATTAGAGATGAACTGTTGCCACCTTCATAAATCTTATAAAATTCTTATTATATTACAAATATAAATAGGATTAACCCCATATATATTATTTTCTCTTCAATTTTATATTTGCTTGCATAATATAAATTTCATTCATTATTTATTAAAATAATCCAAATTTAAGAAGCAATCCTCCAAGCCAAAATAATATTCTTGTAAAGTACATAGCAACAAAATTAGAATACAAATAAATAGTGGGAAAATAAATTAAATAAATTTTATCTCGCTACAAATTTTTTTTTTAAGGATTCTAAACTAATTGTTGCAGCCAAAGTTTATAGGTACAATAAAATTATATTAGACCCATAAAATATTCATTATTTTATAATTTTTTTTACTTTTTATTTTATATATTTTTCTTTAAAAATTAAATAATAAAGAAAGTTTAAAGAGAAGAATACAATTATTAAGGCTGAAAGAGTAAGAAAGTTATTAGAAATTGTAAGATTTATAAATGAAAAGAGTATTTATTTAGAAAAAAAAAAGATATTTTTTCATTAAATGAAATATAATTGCAAAAAGGATTTCGAAAGGATTTTGGAGGAGTGCTAATAGTCTAACTCATATTGTTAAGATCAGGAGTGTTAATAGTCTAACTCATATTGTTAAGATCATGAAGTCGATAACGCTAATGTATACAATAAATAAGTTGTTACATTACAAATTTATTAACATGTTATCAGAAATTTATTGTGGCCTTCCATATAAATAATAAAAAAAAAAGTTTAGAAAAATTATTGAAACATGTCTATTTATGTGTAAATATTTTTTTTTTAATGTTGCACACGCTGAAGCTATTCTAGAAGGCATCAAGCTGGTGATGGATTCAAGTTTATCACCTTCGATTGTGGAATCAGATTCAGTAAATATTGTTAATTTAACTGCAGAAGTCTTATCAAGGAGAAAGGAGATATAATGGATTATTTTAGGTATCAGAAGCCTCATGGACCGCAAGAATTTTCAAGTCAAATATACATCCAAGAACTATAAAACAGGCGCTCATCATTCAAAAAAATTGACTCTTTCTTTTATTGATGATTTTGTTTGGCTCGAGGATCATCCCGCAAACATTGCGGAAGTTTTGTAACTTGTTTTTTCAGCAATGAAAGGGTACTTTCATTAAAAAAAAAAAAGAAAAAAAAAAAGATCGCTGTCTTACAAATTGAACAGAGCTGGAAATAAGAAGGAATGATGGGGAGACTTACTAGTCGAGTGTTGTTTAAAATGGGAAATCCTTTTAAATAAAAAATAGACAAATGAAACGTTGGAAAGAAGAGTTGGAAAATTGGGGCCTCCCCCTCAAAAAAAGATGCAGGGAGTAGATTCCAGGTCCAGTTTCAAGAATATCCCCTCTCTCGGATCCGAATCGTCCTGAAAATGCCAAATTCCCCCAACTGAAATTACTAATCTAACCTTAAAACTTAAAACTACATGTTCCACGGGGAGAGTCGGGTTCATTGGGGCCATTTTCAGTTCCAAATTTATCCTTTTGATTTGGCTTTTCCCCAGTTCTTGCGACATCATTGCGCTGTCGTTTTATGACAAAGCTGGATGTGAATTGAAGATCGAAGGGCCACCACCACAATCCACCACGCATCTGGTTTCAATTTTTGAAGGTGACAAAGGCATGGATATTCCGCAAGCCTTTCAGAATTATACCATGCGTCATAAATGCGCAAAGCCATGAGTCCATAATCGCTTGGCTCGGCTTCAATTCGACACCATCCGTGGCTCTGGCTCCGGGCTCCAGCTTCAGCAAACACCCTCCAATACACATCAGTAAAGACAAAAGAGATGTTTAATGTTATTAAAATTTGAAAAATTATTGGTCATTTATCTAAAGTTTATCTTATTATTAAAATTTTAAAATATTATAAAATTTTAAATTTATTCAATTTTACACTTAATATATATACTTTATATCAGCCGTCTATTAAAAAAATAATTACCCTTATAAAATGATAAAACAGAAGTGGACACAAATTATTTTAATGGTTATTTTATTTAGGTAATATCATTTTTTTAGTCGACAGTTAATTTATATTTTAAATAATAAGTATAAAATTAAAAAAATCTAAACTTTAGTAATATTTTTTATAATATGATAATTTTAGATGAGTGACTGATAATTTTCCTTAAACTTATGTTTTGGAAATGATTTGCATTAGATTAATTTGTGTGAGTTAATCATTTCATAGGATTGGTTTAGAATTAAAAGAAATGTTGTATGAATGAAAATTAGGTGTTTATGAAACATTTCAATTGTCGTGTTTCAACGTTTTTCTATCTTAAGTTACGCAACATTTATTCATTATTATCTTTAATTTATTTGTAACATTAACTTATTTGTCAATTTACTGATTTTAAAATAACTTTTTTTTTTTAATAAATGGGGCATGTAGCCAATTCGACGATGAGATGAAATTAGAAGTATTGCAATAATGATAGATAAGACAATGTTATTTTTCAGAAGATTTTTTGAGGCATTTTATACAATTAGTTCATGTTGTATGCATAGATACAGCAAAACAAATTTACATTACACTCAAATATTGTTTAAAGAAATCATTTACAATTTAACATGTTATTATCAATAAATATCTATGGACTTTTCAAACGCCTATATCTTAGCAAACACAACAAACCAACCACTAAGTGATTAGGTGGCCATCCACCTCATTTTTCTTATGTCCAGGAAGGGTCCTGAGTTGTATGCGTTATTATGAAAAATTCTTCTTATTATAATCATAATTCATAAATATTAAAAATATTGTAAGAAAGAAAAAGAAAAAATCTTACTCAATGTGAAGCTTTAATGTCTATATTATAGTTGATATACAACAATGTAAATAAATTTCTCCCTTATTTGGTTGCAACTAAATTTCTTATTAAGTGAAATAGAAAAGAATAAACTAAATTTACTAAATAAATTTTAAAATAACAACTTGCAGAAATAATATTGTTGGCTAGCTTACAACTAGACTCTCCATGTTCAGTCACTTTTACTAATGTTGTGTTTACTTGCTGGAGTGGGAGAGAGAAATATGGATTTCTACCACTGCAGTATTTACTTGCATATTTAAAGAGTAGAGTGAGAGTCTCATTATGTGGGAAGCCACTTATTTTTGGACTGTGGAGTGGGATTCCCACTCTTATTTCCACTCCCACCTCCCCCATTTATACCCTTACTTTATTAAATATAATATAACTATATTATGAAAATAAAAGAATGTTACATTTACTTAAAAATGATCATATTAAACTTATTTAAATAATAATATTAAATTTATTTAAATATAATATTATTGTATTTAGTTAAGAATAATAATTTATTTAATCTAAGTTAAAATTATTTAAAAATAACATTATTTCATTCATAGAGAATTAATAATATTACCATATGTTTATTTAATTTTAATAGTATTATATTTATTTAATGTTAATAATTAATAATAATAAAGAGTTTATTCTAAGAAATATTAATTTTTTTATTATTTATTATGATAATGTTCCATGTGTAGCTCTTATAAAGAATTTTTAAAATTCATAATTAAAATTAAAATTAATAAAAAATTTTGATTTACATAACTAAGAATATTAATAATAATTATTTATTTATATAATTAAAATTAATAATAAATAAATAGTTTATATTATAAATATATTTTTATTTATTTTATTATTAAAAACTATAATTCTTTAAATAAAGATAAAATTATAATTTAAAATAATTTATTTCTAATCCAAAATAAAATAAACACATAAATAAATTTTAATTATTATTTCACACGCTTATTATATTATAAATAAACAATTTACTACTACTTTCACTCTGTACTCCCAACTCTAAATTCGCCCTTTCTAAAATTTTCAATCTAACCTGAAGAGTAAATCAGTAAACGCCACTTGTGTGCCTAAAGTCACATCGGTAGTTGTGCAGTTAGTTGACGTTCTAACTTTGTATAATATGGCCGTTGAAACCATGCTTAGTGAAGCCAAGTCATTATCATGGATCACGGTGCTGTGAGATTAGCATCTAGCTATAGCTATTTTGCACTTACTTGAAACTAATTAATTATTTAGCTCATCTCATGCGCACCGTCTTCCCGCGGTTGTAGACATGACGAACCAAAGCTAGACATAGACACTCTCGAGCCGCTACAAAAGTGGCAAATTTGCCACGTGTCAAACTAAAAGGACAGAAGAGAGATATTCAAAAAGATAAAATAAAATGGCGTAAAAAAAAATTAAAATAAACAAAAGTAGCAATAAAATATAATATCTAATCACTCAAAAAGGAATAAAACCAGAGATATACCCTTTTGAAACAAACGGATATTCCAGAACCAGCCTCCCGAATATTCTTCTCTTACCGTTATATCTCCCACGTCTACCCTTGTCTTTACCTCCTCCTCCTCCTTCGTCACATTTTCTTTTTTTCCTTCACTTTCCCTCTTAATTTCTCACCAAACAAACAACCCCAAGCGCCATGAAATTTGGCAAGAGCTTGAGCAACCAGATCGAGGAGACCTTACCTGAATGGCGGGACAAGTTCCTCTCCTACAAGGACCTCAAGAAGAGGCTGAAGCTCGTGGAGCCTAACAAAGCCGGTGATAGGCCTAGCAAACGGCCCAGATTTGATGAATCTGCGGTCGCCGGAGAAGATGTCAAGGCCACTGATGGTAATATGTCCAGGGAGGAGATCGATTTCATTAGGTTGTTGGAGGACGAAATGGATAAATTCAACACGTTCTTCGTTGAGAAGGAGGAAGAATACATCATCAGATTAAAGGTGATTCATTAGTTTTTATTTTGTTGCTTTGTTTGTCTGTTCACTGTTTGGTTGCCAAGAAAAAAAAAAAAAGCAGTACTGTATTGTAATTTTAGCAAATGAAGATAAAAAGACGGAAAAAAATTACCGTTTTAGATATATGCTATTCTGATGTAGATATATCTAGTCATCTAGATGCCTAAGATATGGGCCGTTGGCTGTCATTGCCGTTACTTTAGTCGGCTAACTATTTTAACATGCCAGCTGTTGTGAGAGTATGGAATATTCCATGGAATTTGCTGCGAATATTGCGCTAGGTGTCCTGCCCCTTTTTTTTTTTGTGTCAGAGAGCGTACTGTATTCGTATGGCTAATAAATGGTTCATGTGAATTCAACTTACGTTGTTACTATGTCGCCGAAACCTTAATGTATACGACAAGGGTAAGTTTCGAATGATTCTGTTCGGGAACAGATTGTTTTCAAATTACTTCTTTTATTTTCGAATAAAAACTTAAGAATTAACCCATACAACAATTCCTATGTATAGCTTAACTCGAGGATTAAAAAAATGTAAAAGACCTTTGACTGAAAAATGCTTATGACGACCGTACGATGGTACAAGTGGAACCGAGGTATCATGTCATGTAATAAAACTTATAATCTTGGTGCAATTATCCAATGGTTTGATACAACAATTTTGGATTGTAAATTAGGTTTTGAGATTGGAGATTTATATTCCAAATTATATATAAGGAACCAAATTTTGCTGGCTATTGGTGTTAGATGTGCAGTTATACTGGACAAAAGTTGACTAGGCGTTAGCTTGGAGTTGGCTTGCTTTTAGACATAGATGAATTGATGCTGACGATTTTCTGGTGTCTCTTTGATTGGAGTGCAGGAACTACAGGATAGGGTGGCAAATGCAAATGATTCCAACGAAGAGCTAATAAAAATCAGGAAGGAGATTGTTGACTTCCACGGCGAGATGGTTTTGTTGGAAAATTACAGTGCTCTTAACTATACAGGTACTTCAAATTATTTCAAATTTTTTCGCGTGTCATTTTGTTAAGTTGATTTAACTGTTGTACTGTATTTCTTCTACTTTTTTTGTCTTTGCAACTTTTCAGGATTATCATACACTAGAGATTATAAAATGAAGAGGAAAGTGATTTGTAGATTTTTGACTTGTAGTTGAAATAGTAGTATATTAATTGCTGGCATGAGAGCTTATTGATACCCAAGGAAAGAGAAAATCTGTAGCAACATGTATTCTTTGTGGAGCTGATATGTCTGCTGAAATGCCCTGGCCATTAGTTAAAGGACAAAATAAGGAAACTAAGACTCAGCATCACATGTTAACCTAGAAAAATTTAACTGTGCATGTGGACCTTTGTTTGTGTTCTTGTGAGCTGTTTCTAACAATGTGTAGGAGTGGTTATTTACTCACCTATTTCCGTTACTAACATGGTGTGCGATTAACAGGATTGGTGAAGATACTCAAGAAATATGACAAAAGAACTGGTGCTTTGATCCGTTTACCTTTTATACAGAGGGTCTTGCAGCAGCCTTTCTTCACTATGGACTTGATTTACAGGCTCGTGAAGCAATGTGAAAAGATGTTGGATGGCCTCTTCCCGAAGAGTGAAAAACCAGCTTCAACTGAGGCAGAAGAAGGTTCTGAGCCCCCAACGTCAACAACCACAAAAGAAAATGGTGGCGATATTCTCCAAATGCCCAAGGAACTTGCAGAGATTGAGTATATGGAGAGCTTATACATGAAGAGCACCATATCAGCATTGCGAGCTTTGAAGGAAATTCGAAGTGGAAGCTCAACAGTTAGTGTTTTCTCATTGCCGCCACTGCAAATAAGTGGTTTGGATGATTCATGGAAGAATATTCCGGTTCTCGAACAAGTGGCCAAATAGTTGGACTCCATGAAGGGGAATATAGCACGAGAATGCCTCCAGTGTTTTTTTTTCTTTCTTTTTTTAAAATTTTACATTTTATACATCTATCATCTATGTGCTGGTCTTTTAAGAAATACTAACACAGGTGTAAAATGCTAAAGTTAGGCTGGAACGAAGTAATATAATATAAACATAACTTTTGTTTGTTAAGAATGTTTGTTATTTAGAAATATTACTGCTTTTCGACAAGAGAGATTTTTGTTTGGCAGCTGTTAAGTTAATTTATTTGTAACTTACTTAAAATGATAATGATTGAGTGGTGCGAAAAAAACTGATTTTTGTTATGAATTTATTCAAATAAATATGGATGTTTATAACATATATTTATTTGTTTCCCCACTAGCAACATTTAGCTTTTCTATAACTCCCATTATCTCACAAGGAATTATGATCCATAATGTCTCTATTAATTTCATAGAATGATTATATAACTATAAAAAGAGAGCTCATCTCTTTATTTTGTACATACTTTGGAATGAATAAAATCACTCTATAATATTTTTCTCTCTTATTTTATTCTTCATCTTGTGTTGTTTCTTTTATTTTTATTGCTGACTAATAACTTTTCTAACACGTTATCAGCACGAAATTTTGATCAGGTATTAATTCTTTTATTTCTTATATCTAGTAGTTTTTATTATTATATAACTATAATCGTTCATCACAAATAACATGTCATATAAGCTATTGTTATCATGTTTATATTTACAATATCATTGACTTCTCAAAGTTACATATATATTACTTGTTTTTGTTATATATCTTAAAATATGCATAATTGATGGTATAAAATTTAAAATTTATTCCATGACGTCAATAGTATGAAATGTGATGATTATAAAATTTTATAGTTATATTACCGTGAGTGATTATATGACATATATAATATTTATTTGTTAATAATGAATTAATTAATTTTTTTTATATTGTGTTATAGCTATTTGAAAATGTCGATTCTTGCAAAACTTGAATTTGTGGCACTTGATATCTCCGGCGATAATTATCTATCATGGGTCTTGGATGCTAAAATTCATCTTAATGCAATGAATCTTAGAGATACTATTAAAGAAAATAATAATGCATCAACCTAAGACCGTGCCAAGGCAATGATTTTTCTTCGCCACCATCTTCATGAACAATTGAAAAGTGAGTATCTTACGGTCAAAGAACCATATGTCATTTGGGAGTGTCTTAATGAAAGATTTAATCACAAAAAAACTGTTATACTTCCAAGAGCTCGTTATGAGTGGATGCACTTACGATTACAAGATTTTAAATCTGTTAGTCAATACAATTCTGCATTATTTAAAATAGTTTCTCAATTAAAATTATGTGGAGTGGAGATTACTGATGCAGATTTATTGGAAAAGACATTTTCTACTTTTCATGCTTCGAATTTGCTCCTGCAGCAGCAATATTGAGAGCGGAGATTTAGAAAGTATTCTGAATTAATCTCATGTCTTTTAGTAGCTGAAAAAAATAATGAACTTTTGTTGAGAAACCATCAGTCTCATCCGATTGGATCTGTACCTATCCCTGAAGTGAATGGTACCTCAGCCTATAATCGTAGTGCTAATCGAGGTCGTGGCCGAGGCCGAGGTTACAAAAATAATCAAGGTCGTGGTAGCTATAATAAGAAATATCGACCAAACCACTCAAAGTGGAATAACAGTAATGAGAAGCAAGAAAAATATCCACAAAAGAAATCACCAAAGGATCATGAAAATGTTTGCTTCAGATGTGGTGCAAAAGGACATTGGTCTCGTGTTTGTCGTACACCAAAACATTTAGTTGATCTTTATCAAGCATCCAAAAAGGCAAAAGAGAAAAAAATTAAGACAAATTTCATTTATCAAGAAGACCCAATTGATATAACTCATTTGGATGTTTCAGATTTTTTTGAATATTCAAATGGTAAAATTAACCATTTAATTGGTGATGGACATGTGAAGACTGATTACAAGTATTATACTTTGAAGTGTGTTATTATTATTATTATTTTTAAAGATTTGGTGTGTCTCTTTACAATCATGGTGTGTTTAAGTTTATGTTGCAAGACTATTTATTATTTTGAATATTTTATAAATTTGGTGTGTAATTTTTCATTTTCTTTAATAAAACTTTTTCTGTAATGTTTTCTTTATACTACTTGATCATTCTTTATATTCAATTGACTTATTTTATATGCATATGTGAAGATATACAATGAGTTTGAACAATGACTTGATGAATAATGAAGATGGATGTTTGGTGGATAGTGCGACAACACACACAATTCTGCGAAATAAAAAATATTTCCATAATTTAATATTAGCTAAGGCTAATGTTAATACAATATCTGGTTCTGCTAATCTAATTGAAGGCTCAAGAAGAGCTAATATTATGTTACTAAATGGTACAAAATTACAAATAAATGATGCTTTATATTATAGCAGATCAAACAGAAATCTGCTCAGTTTCAAGGATATTCGTCAGAATGGATATCATATTGAAACATCTAGTGAAGGTAATTTTGAATTTCTTTGCATCACTTCAACTATTTCATGCCGGAAACATATATTGAAAAAATTACCTTCTTTTTCTTCTGGGTTGTATCATACAATTATAAAAATAATAGAAATAAATTTTGCAATGAACCAAAAGTTCTTTGATCCAAAGATTTTTAAATTTTGGCATGATCGACTTGGGCATCCTGGATCAATCATGATGCGTCGTATTATAAAAAATTCACATGGACATCAATTAAAAAACCAGAAGATTCTTTTACCAACTGAAAGTCCATGTGCTGCTTGTTCTCAAGGAAAATTAATAACTCGGCCATTTCCAATGAAAGTAAGTTTTGAATCTCCTAAACTTTTGGAAATCATCCAAAGAGATATATGTGGCCCTATACATCCAAGTTGTGGACCGTTTTGTTATTTCTTAGTTTTAATAGATACTTCAATTAAATGGTCACATGTCTCTTTACTTTCTAGTCGCGGTGTTACATTTGCTAGATTTCTTGCTCAAATCATTAAACTAAGAGCACAATTTCCTGATTTTCCTATTAAAAAAATTAGACTTGATAATGCTGGTGAATTTATATTTAAATCTTTTAATGATTATTGCATGTCTATTGAAATTGACGTTGAGCATTCTATCGCACATACTCATACTCAAAATGGTTTAGTTAGATATTTGATTAAGCGTTTACAATTAATTGCAAGACCATTAATTTTTAGATCAAATTTATTTTTTTCATGTTGGGGACATGCAATACTACATGCTGCATCATTAATTCGTATTCAACCAAGTTCTTATCATACATATTCACCTTCACAACTTGTTTTTGGCCAACAACCAGATATTTCTCACTTGAAAATTTTTTTATGTGCTATTTATGTCCCAGTTGCTCCTCAACAAAGAAATAAAATGGGTTTACAACGAAGATTTGAAATTTATGTTGGTTTTGATTCTCTATCCATAATTAGGTATCTCAAACCTTTAACTGAAGATGTTTTTACCGCACGATTTGCGGATTGTCATTTTGATGAACAAGTTTTTCCGTCATTAGGGGGAGGAAAAGTAAAAACAAATGAACGACCTAAAATTACATGGCATGCATCATCATTATCTTATCTTGATCCCCGTACAAATCAAAGTGAACTTGAGTTCAAAGGATTATTCATTTGCAAAATATTACAAATCAAATTCCTGATGCATTTAATGATTCAAGAAGAATAGTAGAATCACATATTCTAGCTTAAAATGCCCCAGCACGTGTTGAGATCCCTGAAGGACAACATGATAAAACTAATGAAAATAAAGTACATCTAAAACGAGGAAGGCCAATTGGCTCAAAAGATAAAATTTCCCGGAAGAGGAAAACACAAGAAAAATTACAAAATGAAATTAGCACTTCCGAAGAGTCATTGACTACTAATTAAATAACAGAGATTGATCAATCAAATGGTATTCATCCCGTTGACCCAGAAGAAGCAAATTTGCCAACAACTGAAGAAGTATCAATTTCTCCTGAAGAGAAACAAAATAATGAAATTATGATTGGTTTTGTTGGTATAGAAAAATCATGGGATCGAAATGAAATAATTATTAACGATATTTTTTTGTTTACCATTGCTCTTAATATCTCAAATGATGATGAGGATCCTGATCCAAAAACTGTGGAAGAATGTCGACATAGAAATGGTTGGCCAAAGTGGAAAGATGCTATTCAAACAGAGCTAAATTCACTTACGAAACGTAAAGTATTTAGACCAATAGTCTTGACACCTGAAGATGTCAAACCTGTTGGTTATAAGTGGGTATTTGTTAGAAAACGAAATGAGAAAAATGAGATTGTGCGATATAAAGCAAGATTAGAAGTACAAAGTTTTTCTCAAAGACCTGGCATTGATTATGAGGAGACATATTCTCCTGTTATGGATGCAATTACATTTCGATTTCTAGTCAGTGTTGTAGCCTCTGAAGGACTTGATATGCGTCTTATAGATGTTGTGACTGCCTATCTGTATGGTTATATTAATACAGATATTTATATGAAAATCCCTAAAGGATTTAAAATGCCAGAAGACAACAAATTTAAACCTCATAGTCTATATTCTTTGAAACTACAACGATCATTGTATGGATTAAAATAGTTTAGGCGTATGTGGTATAATCGCCTAAGCAACTATCTATTGAAAGAGGGATATGTAAATAATCCAATTTGTCATTGTGTTTTTATTAAAAAATCTGAAATTGGATTTGTAATAATTGCAGTATATGTTGATGATTTAAATCTCATTGGAACTCCTAAAGAGCTTTCAAAAACAGTTTCTTGTTTGAAAAATGAATTTGAAATGAAAGATCTAGGAAAAATAAAATTTTGTCTTGGCTTACAAATTGAGTATTTGTCAAGTGGAATACTCTTACATCAATCAACATACACTAAAAAAGTTTTAAAGCATTTTTATATGGATAAAGCTCATCCATTAAGTACTCCAATAGTAGTACAATCACTTGATGTCAAAAACGATCCATTTCGTCCTAAAGAAGATGACGAAGTAGTTCTTGGTCCTGAAGTATCATATTTAAGTGTAATTGGTGAACTAATGTATCTTGCAAATTGTACTCGACCTGATATTGCATTTTCAGTTAATCTATTAGCAAAATATAGTTCTGCACCAACTCGTAGGCATTGGAATGGCGTAAAGCATGTATTTCGCTATCTCTGTGGAACAATTGACATGGGTTTATATTATCCAAATGGATCAAAATCACCAATAATTGGATATGCAGATGCTGGATATCTTTCTGATCCACATAAAGCTCGATCTCAAACTGGTTATTTATTTACCTTTGGTGATAGTGTTGTATCATGACGATCAATGAAACAAACAATGGTTGCAACATCTTTAAATCATTCAGAAATACTTGCTATTCATAAAGCAAGTCATGAGTGCATTTGGTTAAGATCAATAATACAACATATTCGAGAAACATGTGGATTGTCATCAATTAAGAATAACCCCACAATATTATATGAGGATAATGCAGCATGCATTGTTCAAATTAAAGGTGGTTATATAAAAGGTGGCATGACTAAGCATATTTCACCAAAATTCTTTTATACACATGAAATTAAAAAAAATGGTGATATAGATATTCAGCAAATACGCTCAAGTGACAACCTTGCAGATTTATTTACAAAATCCCTACCAACTGTGACATTCAAAAAATTGGTACACAAAATTGGGATGCGTCAACTCAAGAATTTTTCTTCAAATTAAAATATATGTCAAGATGAGGGGGAGTATACTTGTTGGGGAAAATAATTTATTTTAGAGGGAATTTTATATGTTGTACTCTTTTTCCTCACTATGTTTTTGTCCCATATGGTTTTTCCTAAGTGAGTTTTTAATGAGGCAACTCTATATCTTCAAAATCATTTATGTACTCTTTTTCCTTTACTAATTTTTTTCTATAAAGGTTTTTTTTTAGTAAAGGTTTTAATGACGCATATTCTTGTAATGAACATCCAAGGGGAAGTGTTATGAATTTATTTAAATAAATATGGATGTTCATAACATATACCTATTTGTCTCTCCAATATCTCCCACTAGCAACATTTAGTTTTCCTATAACTCCCATTATCTCATAAGGAATTATGATCCATAATGTCTCTATTAATTTCATAGAATGATTATGTAACTATATAAAGAGAGCTCATCTCTTTATTTTCTACATACTTTGGAATGAATAAAATCACTCTATAATATTTTTCTCTCTTATTTTATGCTTCATCTTGTGTTGTTCCTTTTATTTTTATTGCTGACTAATAACTTTTCTAACAATTTTGAGATATTTTGATTACGATACGCACTTATTAGCATACTAGCAGTGATGTTCATACCAGCCAAAAGAGTACTTAGTGGCGGTATCCCCAAATGGGCTGACAGCATACCGATGGCCCATAAGTTTTCCCGCCCTTTTGGTGCTACTCGTACCCCGTTTGTAATCTTTTGTAATTTTATTACAACTCGTTTACTGTCTACGAAGATAAGAGCCGGGTTTAAATAATACACATTTGGTCTCGAAATGGCCGATCCAGATTATGATTTTTGCAGGTTGGATGTGCAAAATTTCTGTGGGTATTAGCACCCCCATGGTATCCTGATAAAACCCTACTTACTCTCCATTTACAAATTTAACCCTGAATTTTGTTTACATCCTAGCATCATCGTTTTTAATTTTCGTTGGAAAAGAACAGGAGAGCTATTGTAGAATGTAGATGCGTTCTGTTCATACGCGCGCCGAGACTTAGGAAGATTTTTAATTATTAAGATTGACATTAAGTGAGAGATGAAAGAACTTTTATTTAAATTTAGTTGAGAAGTTAAAGAAGAAACGTAAGAGTTAGAGAGAGAATGTAGCAATAAAAGATATAAACATCATTACAAAATCCTTTAAAGAATTGCTTAACCCAAAATAAAAAAGATTTTGAGACAGATTTTCAATGGAATATTTCTTAAGGCAAACAAGACTACTATTAATATGTTTCATAGTATTTAAACATTATATTGCTTATGGATACCCTAATTTAAAGAATGTTAGGGAGCTTATTTACGTGAGAGGATACACTCATTTATATCTCACTTCTGCCCGTAGGGGAAATTAAAGAGAAAATGAAGTGCATCCTACTAGCCTCAGTTAAAAGTACACCCTACTAATGCAAGTTTGGTTTGTTTGCTTGTCCACTTTCGTGACCACGTTAGCCACCTACAGACCGTTTTTAAGAAAGACTAATCTCTATGCAAAGACAAAGAAAGAGACATGATCCTTTGGACAGATAGAGATCTTATTCTTAGGGCACCGGGTGGGCATTAGAGCCATCGAAGAGTGGTGAGCACCTACTAAGATGAGTGAGCTAAGATTGTTTGCTCGTTTAAAGAAGAAGAAAGAAAAGGATTGATCTTTAAAGAGGAAAAAGAGTGGATTTGTAGGTTCTCAAATGTATCAGCTTATACGAAAAATTGAACCAGTAAAAAATTACTTTGACTATTTCTAAGATAGCAGGTAGAAAAGGATTTTTATTTTTCATAGGAAAATAACAGTGAAGGATTATCCGTGGAATAAACATGGGTGTTTTTTAAAAAAAGAGATTACTTTTTGTCCATTATTAATGGGCATATTAAATAAAGTTGTTTTATGAGAAATTTGGAGGCGGTGGCTGTAGCTCCACTATATTTTTGTTCTATAATCATACTTAAGTGCAGTCAATATGAGAATGAGATCCGTGGCGTTGTCGCGCCACTGGACCAAACGAACGAATTAATGAATCAAATAATTTTCTTGCTTTCACACGTCATCGTATAACATGAAAGTACATAATGGAAGTACATAATGAGAGTAGAAATGAAGAGAATGGTATCTGACTGTACCGAAACCGAAAAGAAGAGCCGCGTATTTGTTGATTTGGTCCAAATCCAACAGCAAGAGCCTTGTATTTATTGTTAATTTATTAATTGATGAGAACTCCACTCACTAGGTGGTGCGACGTCGAGGGCAAATTTTATACAATTAACACTAGCATTGCTTTATTTTGTGTTAGTATTTATATAATTAAACCATCGAATTCACATTCTAAAACTATTGGATTACTCTGTATTGTTCAATAACTGCATCGAAGTAAAGATAGGGAGATTCTAGAGACTACGCATGCAGATCAATTCGTCTTTTGACAAATACATGCTGTTCAAACTCTTAACAACTTGATCGTAAGTGCATGTCCCTTTTGAGGCTGGTGATGAAAGTCAAGTGTACGATTCCGAAAGATGATGTTGATGGATAATTACATTTCTGGATTTAATATTCCATACACACATCACTTGTACATGTTAAGGAAAATCTCGTATGCATAACAAGAGAATCCCCATCCAGTCAACCATCGATTGCATACGTACGTAATGGCTATATGATACATGCTAAGAAATTTATCAAACAAATCAATGAATGGCAGTCAATATATGTGTGTGTGTGTGTGTGTGTTTGAAATAGTACTTGACTGGAAAAGACTTGCAAAGTTAAGATAACGAGTTTATATCTCATCTAATGATCTAATATTCAAGGATCACATTACTTGAAATTCTAATTTTATGTCTCTTCTTTATAAATCTCACCCATCTTGAATTTCTAATTAAAGTTGAGAAGATTGTAATATTGTTATATATATTTTGTGTATCAATGTTAACTTCGTTCCTAGTTTAATATTTCTTCCATTATGTTAATTGAAAATTTAATTTTCTTTGATTATTTCGTTCTATACAAAGGATCGAGACCTTCAGTACCTAATCACCTTTCAAAGACTTAAATTAAATAAAAAATATATTTGAAACACATAAAAAGGTTTACTCGTCGGATACGTTAATCAACCCATATTATTAGATATTGTTGCTTTAATGATGGGGCATTTTGATTAAATGAATCCATCATCGATAATAAAATAGAGCGGTCAAGTCGATTTAGATTTCAGTGAAATAATTAACTAACTTTTTAGGACTCGAATTATTGCTCATCCATTTGTGAAGTGCTCCCTAGAGTGTCACGCGATTGGAGGAGAAATTTTCGTCCGACGCAACAAACTGATCCGCCCAACGCAATTAAGCACAGTTCCGATTAAAGTTAATGTGAACACCATGAAAACAATTGTGGGCAAGAAAATGAAGAGGAGAAAATATTTAATAACGTGTTAATAAAGGGGCAAGACGCGTCGAAGAACAGTAAGTCCAAAAGTATATGGATAAAGCAGATTCTTCCAGTATCGTTTAACCAAACACACAATGATGCAGAATGCAGTCACCCCCAACTCTTGCTTTCTTATAAACACAAGCCAATAGAACGGAAAGAGGACACCACTAAATATTAATTTTTATTGGTCCCAACGCGTCTCCACTAATGAAGATGACAAGTTCAAAGATCAATGACAAGGACTAGCAAAAGAGCAGTTTAATTAATAAGCGCATATAAATACATATACAAGTTTTGGTAGGAAGGAGATAATTAAGAAGCTTAAAGAGTGTCTTTATCTTATTGAGATTCGCTTCTAATTGGGGATAGTTCAAATGGAAGCTTTACGATTGTTTTTTATGGTGATATTGGTAATGGCTATGCCAGTACAAAGCCAAGGAGGATTGAAAGCCGGATTCTATTCTTCATCATGCCCAAGGGCTGAGGCCATAGTTAGGTCTACTGTTGAATCACACTTTAAGCAAGATCCCACCATAGCGGCTGGCTTGCTGAGGCTTCATTTCCACGACTGCTTTGTTCAGGTTGACTCTATTGGATGTCTTGAATTTGAAGAAAAATTAAATTTTGTTACTAAAGGTTGCATGATATCATGCATAAATAGTATATAAGCTGGCTTGGGGCGTAACTAATTTAAGTTTGTTATTGCAGGGTTGCGATGGTTCAGTCTTGATTGCTGGGTCTTCTGCTGAGAGAAGTGCGTTGCCTAACCTTGGCTTAACAGGATTTGAAGTAATCGATGATGCAAAAGCACAACTTGAGACGTCGTGTCCTGGTGTAGTCTCCTGTGCTGATATACTAGCACTTGCTGCTCGTGACTCTGTTGACTTGGTATGCTAATTTTGATCGGCTGATTTTTTAAAAATCTTGTGCACCATGCAATGTATGCAGTAACTACGGATCATGTTAGACATATGATATTCAATAACTACCAATCAAAAATAAAAGAAAAATAATAATAACTACGATCTTGCAAAAAGATGAGAACAAATTAAGTTCAAAATCAACACTGAATCCAAATACAATTTCTATATATCCGAATTTGAGCAGGCATGTTTTCTGAAATGGGTACTTGTGTGTTTTCACATGCAAGAGCGATGGGCCAAGTTGGCAAGTGCCAACAGGAAGAAGAGATGGCAGAGTTTCATCATCGTCGCAAGCTTCAAACTTACCTTCTCCTCTCGATTCCGTCGCCGTCCAGAGGCAAAAATTTGGTGCTAAAGGCCTTGATGATCATGATCTAGTGACCCTAGTTGGTAACACTCTGATATTATAATATCATGCTGCGTGTGTGTGTGAGAATGGTGTCATAAATAAATCATCAAGACAATTAATTTACTAACATATTAGATTTTATGGCCGCAGGGGCACATACAATTGGGCAAACAGACTGTCAATTCTTCCGATATCGTCTGTACAACTTCACAAAAACAGGCAATGCGGATCCTAGCATTAGCCAGTCTTTCTTGGCACAACTTCAGACACTTTGTCCCAAAGATGGTGATGGCACAAAACGTGTAGCACTAGATATAGATAGCCAGAACAAATTTGACGTGAGCTTCTTCAAGAATGTTCGTGATGGTAAAGGAGTTTTAGAGTCCGACCAAAGGCTGTGGGAAGATGCTGCGACACGCACTATCGTGCAAAACTATGCAGGCACCATTAGGGGGTTGCTTGGATTTAGGTTTGATTTTGAATTTCCGAAAGCTATGATCAAAATGAGTAGCATCGAAGTGAAAACTGGTTCGGATGGGGAGATTAGAAAGATATGCTCAAAGTTCAATTAGTTACAAAACTTACAAATCAAATTAAGCGTGTGTGTGTGTGTAAAATAAATGTTTATTCAAAAAAGATTGGAAGTACGAAAACTGAGTCGTCGCCTGAGAGATTCGAACTCTCGCGGGGAAACCCCATGTACTTAGCAGGCACACGCCTTAACCACTCGGCCAAAGCGACTGTTGCTATAAGTGGCTCTTTGTAATGTTATTATTCTAGATACATAATTCAGCTCTCACAATCACCAACTGGGAATTAATACCCTCAAAAAAAAAGAAATCACATTTTGTTGTGAATTTGTGATATGGGCGACTTCCTTCCGTAAAAAATAAATAACGTTTGATTAATTTGGATGAAAAGAACTAGAAAGCAATCATAGAATTTTAACAGGGTGATTTTTTGGAGGACTAAACCGTCATGTCTGTGGCATATATATATTTAGGAAAGCCCAAATCTCAATATAATCCACTCTTGCAAGTTGTACGACTTGGTAAACTATCATTAGCCCATCCACACTATAAAGAAAAGGGATAAATTTGTACCATTGGATTTGAGAAGAGAAAGGATAATTGTCCTTAAAGGGCCTATCATGAGCCCAGAAACGCAATTTCCTGCTGGCGCTTTTGCCCATGCTTTGTGGCGAAAGGGAACCAAAAAAAAAAAAGAAAAAGGGCAAGCAAGAAACAAAAGCAGCTGCCGTTTCCGTGTACCCTTTAGGGGCAAATATCAGTGCTTAGCGTTTGTTTGTTTGCGTGTGTCGTGTGCGGTTTGTCACCCTTTGAGAATTGAGAATAAGGTATAATATCACACTACCCCTTTGCTCTTAGTTATTTGTAGATTTCTATATTGATTTTAGTTTTATTATGAATTCATCTTTATTTACAGCATATTGATTTAAGAATGACAATGAGTACTGCTAACTAACCATTATGGGTTTGTCCTTACCAAACTCTCACTCATAGAAAGCTAAATTATCAAACTAGTCCACAACTCATTGTGGGTTTTGGCAATTATCAAACCCACCCGCAACTCATAGCTTGTGGTTTTCACATTTAAAATTATAAATATTAAAAAAATACTTTCAATTAATACCTAAAAATTTGAATTATATAATTTAAATTATAAATTTATATATAACAATAGCCTTAAAAATAGTATAAAACACCCAGTTCTATATTTTATCAATGTAAATGAGAAATCAAAATGTCAACATTAAAATAAATATATAAAACATATCAATCTACACAAAATATTTCTTTTGTAGGCAAACAACATCACTAAGGTCAATGCTTGACTCCATCTTTTAATCAATATACAAGTATTGTCAACAATATTAACAAGTAAGTTTTGGACAATTAAAAGCATAACTTTAGCAATCAATTCTTAAGTTCAAGTCATTAAAGCAAAAGAAACAAAATTAATGAAATTAAAATAAAATATCAGCAATATTAAACCTAAAAAATACTAATTCTTACTTATTAAAAGCTTTTTTGTGTGTGTATGTGTGTAGTCCCAATCTGGTCTGAAATTTTAAAATGTATAAACCGCATAGTTTATATGTTTTTCTAGATTTTGTTGCACTTAAAATCGTAGAGTTTAAACAGTATTACACTTAAAACCGTGGGGTTTAAGAGGTATAAAACTTAAAGCATATAAACTACTAAGTCATAAGTTGCAATTCTAGTCAAATGACCCAAGAGAGTGAATTTGGATTTTAAGATTTCTCTAATAGTAATCACAATCCAACAACTTCAAACACTAAAATCCAACAATAACAACTACAACAATTAATATAAAGAGATATTTATATATAAAGATATATGAATAGTGAATTTGGGATAAGAAAATGAACACAACAAGTTTTATGTAGTTTGGTAAACTTGCCTATACATTGGCAAAATTCTATAAATCTCGATCGGGATTTGGGATCATGATGCTTTTGTAATGGGATGCCATACACAATTTTATCCTGATTTACTATTTAAGTTTGTATGGAAACTTAATTTTATATTGATTCAGTATTTGGGATATAAAAAGTTAGTTTGATGAATCACATTGATCTAAAATGTTGGTCATATATGTATGACAAGTCTGTTTGATAAATAAAAAAATATATAGCATATGGGTTATAGGCATATGACATGTCATTTATAATAAAATCTATAGTGCATGACAATAAGCTAAAGTCATCGAGGATAATTCAGAATCTTGTTTGAGATTCACAATTTTTATTGAGACAAGACAAAGACACATTTTTTTATCTCAATTTACCATTCAAGACCAAGTTTGAGACACTTTTTTTTAGGTCAAGATTGGCAAATTTCCACCTATCCTATCTTGTTTCCCATCCTACTTGCCTATGTCCATGCCTCCAATCTATTTAGGCTTGAGTATTCAAATAACCAAGTCTTATATTCGGAGGCTCCAAAATAAGTACAATTAGCTTCACAAGTGTCAACAAATCTTTACAACCTTAGACGATCCTCTACCTATTTACTCAAGTATATACCACACTTACAATTTCTCAATTTAAAGAAAGAAATAATTCTTACTAGATCAAACTCCTTAAAGAGTGCATACACAAGTTATAGCTTAATGAAGAACTAATGTATGTAAGTAGCCAAATTAAAGTTCAAGAATGATGAGATTGAGGACAACATTGTCACAAGCACATGGTATGAGGCATATTCAGATCTATTCAAGTTTTCGTCAGACTCGTCACAAGAGCTCAAACAAATAAATTCAAAAAAGCGCTTAATGGGTTGATTCAAGCAATTTGGGCTCAATCAAATTTGTAGAAGCTCGTTGAAGGATTCACACATGAGATTCAAACCACTAAATGCGTGATTAAAGCTCTTGAAGTTTCCAAATAATTACTTCCATGAGATTGATAAGTGACTTGTACATTATGACATGAAAATATATTATTTTCCTTTTTAAATACTTTCTTGTTTCTTGAAGAGGCTAGTAGGGAAACAAATAAGTTATTTCTCTTTTATTCTCATTTGATTTAGATTCTTTCTTTATTTGCTTAGATTAAGATTCTTATTTGATTTTGGTTTATGATTTATTTCTAAAAATTCTTGTAACCAACCATATATAATATACTCACATCTAATAATAGAGGAGATGAGTTTTGATACAATTGGTGAGAGAGTTAATTCTTTTTGGTTCTTACACTAACTTTTTAAACTTATCGGATTTTCCTAGTGTTCAAACTCTTGACTTATCAATCAGATTATCCATAACTGATTGTAGCGTCTTCTCATACTAAGCTTCGTGCTTTTGTTAAACATTGGGTCAAGGTTTCATTCAATTACAGGTTTAGATTCGATCTTAGAGACTAAATTGATTAGGGTCGCATTAGTTCTTGGCATGGTTCTTATTAAAGAATGCTTACAATGAGCAAGTTTTAGCTTAACAAAAGTTGTGAAATTGAGTTAGAGTTGGCTTTTGATAGATTTATCCAAAAACTAACCGTTATTCTCTTAGCAAGAGTTGTGAAATCGAGTTAAAGTTAGCTTTTGATAGATTTATCCAAAAACTAAACCGTTATTCTCTCAAAATTAGACATTTTGTATGCAAACAAATCATAGGTAATATGAAGTGGATAACCGCTTGCTAACGTGGCAAGTGATAGTGGAGATAATTTAAAATTTTAAGCTCAAAATGGACCACTGCTAAAATATAAGCAAATAATTGTTTTGAAGCAGAATGCTAGCGAATGACCACTTGGTTGATTTCTCATATTTTATATTTTATGTTTTGGCCTCAAAAATTTTTAAAATTATAAATTGGCTGTAATTATTTTCAAGTATTTACAAATAGGTCATACTATAGAGTTTCAACAGTACTTTTATGATTTTAAAGTTTCAGAACTTTTCAAATTGATAATTAATCATTTGATAAAAAACACCCATTTTCCTTTTTAATTATAGGAACTTTTTAGTATCAAAACAAAGATAAATTTAAATGCCATGATCATGATAATAACATGAGCTTTTAAATACTTAACCATGCACACATTTAATCATGCTAGTTTTATAAGAACTGTGGCAAAAAAGATAACTTATGCTAGTATTCTTGATGTTTGTCTTTGATTTCATGAGCTTTGTTCATGAATGCTTTGAACTTAATCTCACATAGATGATATTTGTACTTTAAGAGCTAGTAAGATTAAAACAATATGTTTTCTCTTTTACCGTTAACATGTATTTTGTTGTTATCAAAATCAAGGTTTGTATAATCCTTAGGTCAACATAAGTAATAATTTTAGCTTATTTATTTGTATGATTAAATTTCTTTAATGCAACTATTATGATTAAATTAAAAACATAAATAATTCAAAAAAAATGCGGGTCGGCGAATACTTTTTAGACTTTTCTCAATACTAAACCCATTTGCAACTTCTTTGTGGGTTTAAATTTAAAATATCAAATCCCATCCACAACCTATAAAATTGCCCACAATGGGTCTCAGTTGGGTTTTGTCATCCCTATTATTGATAACATAAAAGGGAACTTTTGTTATTTTGATAAGAAGATAGATTTTTTATAAATAAATTGACTGCTTATAAGTATCGGACGAATAATCAAAGTCTACTATCTTTTGAATGAAATCTAAAAACAATTATCATGGGATAAGAAAACAAAGTGCTGGTTTGTATTTCAATATCTTAACTTTTGAAATCAACAATAAAATGGAAAAAACGTTATCACAAAAATAAAAGTACAATAAGTTTTGGCATAAAATATTTCCAATCCACTCATACTTATGTGCTCTAGCCTATTTTTGATAAGCTAAATCATAAAAAAAATTGTCTTTGGGTGATTAGGGGATGATTGGAAAGTTTCCGCTTAGGGCATCTAAGAAGTGAGTAGATGTTTCAAGGACTTGCAAAAGAAAGCACCGTTAGAAGTCGATGTTAGGGTGGCCGATGATGGCACTTTGATGTTAAAGTTAGACATGTACAAAAAGGGAGAAAGGTGTTGAAGTAACTAGAAAGCAATGGTATTATGAAGAATGTCGAAGATCCTTTTACATATAAACACGATCTTTTGGTTAGGGGTACTCTTGAGGGTGTTTTATGTCCATTTGGATACATGGGACAGATGTATTGGTCTAATCCCTCCTCAAATATTGGAGTCATTAGGACATTTATCCTTGTTAGACACGTGTTTTCTCTTAATTGGTGGATTTTTTTGAGTTTGTAAGAGCTTAGATTACTTTACTTATGGCATGTGCGTGTTAGATTCCAAATACCTTAGAGAACTGAGGTACTCTCTCATCCTTGAAGGCTAGTCATGGCTGATAGTCTACTGGGGATAGATAATTAACTAAGGTGTTGTTCCTTTATTAGCTAATGCAAGTTTAGGCTTACTCGGAAAGGAGGGTGATTAGCCAGAGTAAGCCTATTGGTCCATGAGGTGAGTTATTACAAATATGATAGAGGCCTTGTCACATCAAATCTAGAGACAATTTGAAGTTGGCTTCAGTGAGAGAAAGACAGACTTTAAAACCTAGTATGCTTAAGTCGGCTTTGTATTCCTCTTTTGTCTATTTATTTATTCAATGCCATTTAAAATATTTTTCACATTCCGAATGAGTCTTAAAGCATTGAGGAATGAATGAAATGTATCCTTCCTGTGTTGGGCGCTTCTCGACCTTCTCCTTTTCCAAACCATGTGGCATTCTCTCATGGTCCCTGAAATTAATCATCACCATTATGTATTATTCTATTATTTAATATAACTATTTGAGATGCATCGATATAATTATCGTTAAATTGCATCTGCCACGTAAGAAAATAATACTAGATAACCCTAAAAAATAAAATAGAGAATTTTTTAGGGTAGGTAAAAAAACCTAGGCATGCTCGGCTCAAGCTCGCGGCTTTTAGCCCAACCCTCCACATGAGGGCTTGGATAAGAGCTTAAGAAAAAAAAAACTTGGGCCTAGCTTAGCCCTCTAGTTTTTTAAATTAGAATATAATGAATTAAAATTTAAAAATAATTCATGATCTTTAAATTGATAATAATTCAAAAAAATCTAAAATTATAATACTAAACTATCTCTTAATCATTAATTAATAAAAAAGTTGCTTGAATTAATAAAAAAGCCCGGGCCCGCGGGCTTTGAGCTAAAATGAATTTAAGGCGTGAACAAAAATTAAAGTTGATAATGAGAACTGGATATGGGAACTAATGTATAAAGCGCAGAACTTTAAGTTTAAAAAAATTCAAATTAAAAAAAAAAAGAAAAAGAAAACAAAAAAATTAAATAAAAATATTAAAATCTAATAATAATTTATTTTTTATATTAATGTTTATGATTTATTATGTTTTATTGTTATTATTTTGTATGTTAGATAATAATGTATTGCATAATCATTTATAATTTAAGTTTTTTTTAAGTTTATACTTTTATTAAAAATTTATTTTTAAAAATTTACAAAAGCCCGAGCCCGGCCCAAGCCCGTCTAGGCCGGGCCCAATCATGACTGGATGGGCTTTGAGTGAAACGACCTGCAGGCTTATTTTTGTATGTGCGGGCGGGCTGGGCCAGGCTTGCAAAAGCCCGTGCCCAGCCCAAATTCTTAACTCTAATTAGAGATTCTGGTATTAAAAAGAATTAAATCTCTAAGTTTTTACTGTAAGTTTATTTTCTTCATTTGTTATTTATTTTAAAATATTTATTTTTTTAATTCATTATTAATTATAATACTTTGTTAATTATTAATTTATTTTAAATTTATAATAATTTAAAACATTAAAAAAATAGTGAAAATCCAAGCCCGATCCATGTTCAGCCCATGCTCCAGTGGATTCGACCTAAACTCGACTTTTGTGTTTCCGCTACAATAAACTTTGGTGTAGGCTTAAAAAAACCCAACTCAAACCTGCGTTATGCCATCCGTGAATTCTCCCAAAAAGTGTAAAAAAGAAAAGAAAAAGATGAGGAATATCAACAAAAGTTGCAAAGTGCGAAAGGGGAAGGATCCGGAAGAATGTTCCAAAGTTGATAGTCAGTCCAATGTCCACACAACTCTCCACGTCCACAACCAATAAAACCACAGAAACTAACGAAGTCGTATTACATATTTGCCCCTCCGTGCCGTGGCAGACAACTACGTCGTCGTTTCTCCGTCCCCTGACCTAACACGACATTACTTCGACGAAACTTTCTGTTCCTGTAATATAAAATCCCAAAAATTTATGGAAGGTTTGCCATACATGTAGCAAACACTGAGAGAGAGAGCATACCCAAGCAACTCCTCCCCCTCACCCAATTTCATAAAAAATACGCAATTATTAAATACCAGCGATAATTTAAAAAATTAAAAAGAAAAAAGAACCCGTTTCTAATATCTATCCATTAGCTTTAGCTTTAGCTTCAAGAGTACTTGAACCGCCGTGACAAGCCAAACCTTTGTCAATTCACCGTTTTCGTACACTCTTCGTATAAACACAAAATAATTTTCAACGATTTTCGATGGCTTCACTAACCTCAATTTCTCAGTCTCAATCCTTTTTAATGAAACCCCACTTGATAAACAGCGCCATCACAAGCGCCAGACCAAATTATTTCAGTTCCAATTTCCTGCCGCTTTGGTCTCGCTCTTTCAAACTTCCGAGAATGACCCAGAAAAATGGCGTCGTTGTGGTGTCTGCCACGACTGCGGAGAAGCCCAAGAAGCGGTATCCGGGAGAGGCTAAGGGGTTTGTAGAGGAGATGAGGTTTGTGGCAATGAAATTGCATACTAAGGAGCAGGCTAGAGAAGGGGAGAAGGAAGTTAAGGAGCCTGAGGAAAGGCCTGTGACTAAATGGGATCCTACTGTTGATGGCTATCTCAGGTTTCTTGTTGATAGCAAGTTGGTTTATGATACACTTGAGGGGATCATTGAAAAAGCGCCCTTTTCTAGTTGTGAGTGTTTTCTTTTTCGTTTTTAATAATCTTTGGGCACCCTTTTGTTTCTTTCGGTTGATCCTATGGATTGAGTTGCTTGCTTGGACTTTGGAGCTTCATGTTATTTGATGCTTTTGTATTATTATTAGATTTGTAGTTACTTATATGATTGTGGTAAGTGTGGATTAGTAGTTGCTTATATTATTAATTGGTATTTTAAAACAGAGAAAATTCTTTCATAATCTGAGTTTCTTTTGCGCAAATACCAGTCTATGATTAATTGTTATTAGATAAGAATGTAGAATTAATTAACTCTTAACGACATGCAGATGTGGCCCAAGATATTGGAAAGACTCGGAGGTATTAAATTAGAAGAGAATCCTAATTTATTAAATATTAGTGGAGCTGAATGACCGTTTGGGTTAAATTTAGTTTTTGTTTATGTATGTTGGTCAAGTCTGGATGTGAAGTAATTTTAAATATGGGTTTAAATAGAAGTGGCTTTTTCTTTTCTGATACACTGCAGAGCCTCCTTAGAGATTTAACTTATCTTCTGCTTCAGCATGGGAAACAATGAACTACTTGCTTCTTGAGATCCATTATGATTCTTAACTTCTGTTGTTCTTTGCTTTGTGATTCACTAAAGAGTCTTTTTAATAAAATCTCACATTGTCAATTTTGTAGTTTATTAAATAGAATATACTGGGGCTTTAATTTATTTCTGATGCGCTTCCTCAACTTCGAGTGATCTCAATTTGTGAGGTCAAAATTTCAGAAAAACTTGTGTTCTTGTTTGACTAAGAAATGGCTATATCAACTGAAGCTTGATGTATCAACTTTATAATTGTCAAAGCTTTTGAGCTTTTATGCTTTAGTTCTTGTAGTTCAGTTGTTGAACTGAAGTTGAGTTTTATGTTTTACAAATACATCTTGGTTCAGTGTGTTTAGATAATTGTTTAAAGCAAAAATTCCCTTTGCAGTGCTTATCTGCCAATGGCTTCACTGTTGTGTGTGTGTGAAGTATTTTTTCCGTATTACATTACATGCATAAGCGGAAGTATAATTTTGTTGCATGACTTTGCTGTAGATGCCGAATTCAGAAACACAGGATTGGAAAGGTCAGAAAAGTTGGCTAAAGATTTGGAGTGGTTCAAAGAGCAAGGATATACCATTCCAGAACCTTCTTCTCCTGGTATTACATATGTGCAGTATCTTGAGGAATTGTCGGAGAAGGATCCTCAAGCATTTATCTGCCATTTCTACAATATATATTTTGCCCACTCAGCTGGTGGTCGAATGATTGGGAAAAAGGTATTGGAATTATTATTTTCCTTGGATTATTAGATTTTCCTGACTATTGTGAGTGTCTTTTCCTTCTTCTCTCCAGTGTTGTGTCTTACGTGACAGCAGTTTTGCAAAATACATTCTGTGTCAGTTGGAAACTCTAAGTTTCCCACTTGTAGTGATTTCAGTTTTTTATATAATCTTTTATCTTCCTTGGCATTGCTGACAACAGTAGGCATTCATAGTAAAATGCTATTTTGTTCCCTCTAACCTAGGTTGCTGACAAGATACTTGGTGGCAAGGAGTTGGAATTCTATAAATGGGATGGTGAACTTCCCAAATTATTGCAGACTGTAAGAGATAAACTAAACAAAGTTGCTGAGGTAATTTGCTCGTCTATTACAGAATCAGACTGTCAGCCTTCTTTCAACTCAATTTTCTATGGCTTCAAGTAAAATTTTAATGAATTTTCGATGCGGTAACTGATACATTTATTTATATGGGGATATTCACAGAGTTGGACTAGGGAGGAGAAAAACCGTTGTCTGGAAGAAACTGAATTATCATTCAAGTATTCAGGGAAGATCCTCCGTCTAATATTGTCATAATGTAGATGATTGGCTCTGATGTACTTGTGACCTTGTGCTGCTAGTGGCGCAAGCCACAACATTCTGTGTTAATATCCACAAGCTTTTTATTTTTTTAACTTTTTAGTCACTTAAATGAAAACATTGGAAATAAGCAGAGCGTTTCATAAATGGTGTGCAAGTAATTTCAAGATTAGGATACTCTTGATCTTTGTTATTGCAGCTTAACCAATCTCAGGCCGCAGGGCTGATTGTCTTAGATTTGATGATTGGACGGGTTCTACAGAGAATAACCCAGCAATGGGACTTTAAATTCTTGTAACAGAAGCTGAACGATGAAGCCTGGCTTGTACTTGATCAATCCAAGACTCGATATCGATATTTTCAATGATAAAATGACCCTTTTTTTTCGTTCTTTATTTTTTGATTATTTTTAACCCTCTCTTCTCAGGCAGGCCTAGGTATGGTAATGGGCAATCTACAGTGAGTTATTATCAAATCCGCATTCGCACAAAATTTAAATTATTAAATTCATTCAACTCATTACGGGTTTTAATTTTTTTTTAAGAAAATTTAATTACGGTGGGTTTTGATAATTATCAAACCCGTAATGGTACTTAATAATTTTTTTTGTGTGTTTTTACATTTCAAATTATAAATGTTTAATATAAAAATTTATAATAATAACTAAAATTTCATGTAACATACTCAAATCCAAACTTAACCAATGTAAATAGAAAATTAAAATTTCAATACCGATCAAACACAAATTCATAAAAAAAAAAGCCACAAACTAACCCTTAAATATAATAATTATCATTTCATATTATCATCCAACATAAATTCTAAGAGAAGATCTTCATTTTATTCACCACCATTAGCACCCATCAAACATAGTTCTGACAATAATGATTAAGATTAATATTTTCTAAAGAATACTTTTTAGATTAAGATTAATAGTACTTTTTACATTCAACACAGTGTAAATGGAAAATTAAAATTTCAATATTGATCCAACACAAATTCCCAAAAGGTATAAAATACATAAATTAAAAAAAAAAAGCCACAAACTAGTATCTAAACATAACAATTATCATTTCATATTATCATTCAACACAAATTCTAAGAGAATATCTTTATTTCATTCACCATCATTAACATTCATCCAACACAGTTCTGACAATAATGATTAAGATTAATATTTTCTAAAAAATACTTTTTAGATTAAGATTAATAATACTTTTTACATTCAACACAATATAAATGGAAAATTAAAATTTTAATATCGATCCAATACAAATTCTCAAAAATTAAAAAAATACACAAATTTATAAAAAAAAAAAAAAGGCCAAAAGCTAGTATCTAAACATAATAATTATCATATCATATTATCATTCAACACAAATTCTAAGAGAAGATCTTCATTTCATTCACCACCATTAGCATCCATCCAACACAATTCTGACAATAATGATTAAGATTAATATTTTCTAAAGAATACTTTTTAGATTAAGTTAATAATACTTTTTAGATACTAATAAGAACAAAATTAGAATAATGAAATAATCTATATATTAAGTTAAAAAAATTCAATCAAAATTATTATAATAAGTATATTAATATATTTTTATATTTAAATTTTTTCAATTAAAATTTAATTAAAAAAAAGTTGCTGGTTGGCGAATATCCATGCGGGTATTCACTGGATATTTAGCTAATACCAAAACTACTCGTAACTTAATGCGGGTTTCAATTTATAATATCAAACCTGTTTGCAACCCATAAAATTACCAGCAGCAAGCAGGCTTTGGCAGGTAGATTTGGACGGGTTTGTATATACTATTGCCATCCTTAATTAGGCCTTGTCTCTCCATTTCTTTTTCTTTAAAAACGCTTATATTTATACTACATTATAATTAAAATGTTATTGATATTTACAATAAAAAAAATTATCAACTATCCTAAATCCAATCTCTTATAGCATAGTCTAGATTTTGGCTGTGCTGTATTTGCTGTAATTGTGGTGTACCTCAAAATTAGAATATTCATTTTAAATTTTACAATTTTAAGGCCATTTAGCTTGCCCGCTCTTATAATAATTTTAGCTAATTTTTAAAGTTTGAAGTTGTAATTATCATACCAATAACATCTTGATTCGGGATAGCAATGGGCAGTACTCGTAGTAGGTTTGCCATTACCAAAGTTATACCCGCATAAAATTAAATTACTAAACCCACCTGCAATCCACTGCAAGTTTTAATTTTTTTTAAAAAACCCACCCATAGCGGATTTTGACAATTATTAAACTTGCAGTGGGTATCCGGTGGATTTTTTGCGGGTTCCATATTTCAAATCGCAAATGTTCAATATGTAAATTTATAATAATAATATAAAATTCTACATAATATACTCAATTCTAAATTTAACCAATATAAATGAAAAATTAAAATTTCAACATCAATCCAAGATAATTTTTATTTTTAGATATAAATTATAGCTTTTTTTTTTTTTTATAGATTTGTGTACTTTATACTTAATCTAAAAAATAGTATTTTTTTAAATACTAATATGAAGAAAAAAATTATAATAATGAAATAATTCATGCATTAAGTTAAAGAAAATTCAATCAAAATTATAACAAGTATATAATTATAGTTTTAGATTTAAATATTTGTTCAATTAAAATTAAATTAAAAAATAATTTAAAAAAAGCTGAGGGTTTGGCAGATATCCATGTTGGTATCTATCGGATTTTTGGCTAATACCAAACCTACCCATAACTTACTGCGGGTTTCAATTTATAATACCAAACCTGCTCGTAACCTATAAAATTACCCGCAGTAGGCGGGTTTAGACAGATTTGTGGGTTTACGGGTACCATTGTCATCCCTAATCTTAATTGGGTTATAACTAGTACCTCATTGTCGGAACTCTAAGATAGATGCATGATTTTTCTATCATGGGCTTAGCTTTGATATATTAGACTTTGATGGGTAATTTTTAGATACCTCTTCTCAACTTACATGTATTTACAATTGAAGAGAAAGCATGGATGTATTTTTACATACCTTCTCTGTTGATAGTATAAATGTATGTATAGCATCAGTGCACAATGGTAAATTTATAAAAGCCCATTTAATTTTTTTTAAAAAAAACTTAAAAATTAAACGAAAATTGCATTGGTAATTAAGAAATACCTATTGTAACACTCTATTCCACACCCCATTTCATTATCCATTATGTAATAGATGCATTTTCTTTTTCACAAAACCAAACTTAAGTAAAAAAAATTTCACTTTCACTCTTGGCCTTCACTTTTTAGCAGCAACTATTTACAAACACTTAAGGGTTATTGAGTGTAAGGAACAAGATTCATTACCATTTTTAGCTTAGCCAAGAACAAGACAAACTTGGGTGTTGGCAGCTGGTGGCCTGGTTCTACGATTGGTATTGAAGCTCCAAATAGGTTAGCATCCATTAAAAGTTGTTGCATGCATTTTTTAGCTTTGGTTTTCTTCATTTTAGAGATATAAAATGAAAAAATTGGGGTTGGTTTGATGAATAATGTTGAGTTGTGTCTCAAATTGACTAGTAAAGGGGAGATACTTGGGTTTACAAGAAAAATAGATCGCTTCACCCAATAGGCTAGTCTTTTGAGTTAGATACTTAGATATCCTCAACCGTTGTTTATGATAAAAAAAAATAACTCTTAAAAAAATTGAACAATGAGAGAGATAGCAACTTGTTCTTCCTCAAATTTTTCTCTTATTCAAAATAGAGAATGAATATAGAACAACCTAATAAAAGATGGCATTTACACTGTGGCATAAAGGAAGATTTCTATTTGCGATTTCTTTCTGACTATTGATGTAATCTAACACTTAATTATTCCACTGTTTGGAAAAAGGTATGACCTCTTGAATTCCTTTTGTTTTTCCTTCAATGATATCAAAGCCTATTTTTATATTGGATTTGTCCATATGGTTGAGTTTATTTCATGAAAATGCATGAATTTTATATGTTAATTATTTTTCCATGGAATATGTGATCTAGTGGTTGTTAAATTTATGTTCTGCAGTGCTTAAATCATAGTAAAATTTTTGGAATTGAAAGATGAAAACTCTATGAAATAAGAGTTATGTATAACACTTTTAGACTTAAATCAAGATTATTTAAAGAGTAAATAACATATTTTAATTGCATTTTAGTTATATTTTGCATATTTATTTATTTTTAGTTTATTCTTTATAAATTAGGTTGTTTTAAAATAAATTGTGTACTTGGATTATGTGCTTGATTGTAGGTAATTGGAAGGGTAATTTTCAAGGAAAGAATATTGTGCAATGGGCTTGCAAGAATGAGGAAAGAATTTAGCTGCAGAAAAGTGAAAATGAGTATGAAATAGTGCAGATGCTCTAGACAGTGCTATAGCAACTATTGTTGTAGTAATCCTGAAGCAACAAAGGAGAAATTTTTGAGCAAATCTCAGAAAAAGTATGCGATCTATAGTTTTCAAATCTAGAAGATGCACACCCTAGACGTCCAGTTGCCCTAGTTTTTCATTATAAAAAAAGCACGCATGCAAGGAAAGAGAGAGAGTTGTCATTCACAAGAAATAACAATAAAAAAAAGAAAACAAAAAAGAAATAGGAAATTTCAAGTCTAAACAAGAGAAATTGTAAGCGTGAGGAGGAAGAAATCAAGCATCACAAAAGGCCTTACGTTTTTATCTTTATCCTTCTTGCTTCTTTGATTCATGATGATGTATTTGATGGCTGAAAGGGTTTTTGTTTTTATTTTGATACAATCATAAACTAATTTTATTTGTGGTTGAGTGATAAACAAACTTGATGGTGATTAACTGAATTTATATGTTGCTGCATGATTGCTATAATATTTTGTTTTGATAATGTCTAATTTAATTCATTATTTCGGCTGACCACCTATTTAGTGATACTAACTAAGAGAGAGCTACAAAATGGCCTATTTTAATAGAACATATCATAACAATACTTGGTTTTAAAATAGGTTTCCCAAGGTGGGTTAACTCAATTTGAATATGGTCATACCTAATCTAAAACTAATGATGAACTAGACATATGGATTCACATTGTAGAGTATTACGAACCTTAATAATATAATGCTATATCTTATATGGCAAAACAACTGGTCATTGTTAGGTTGCATATAAATACAAGAATTCCAACATGTGACAGTGAGGATGCATTAGCATTTTGCCAAGTGCTTTAATAATTATTGTAGTAACAGTACTGTAACAGAAAAACAATCAATGCCATTAAGTGAGTTGATTCATTCAACTACATCATTCTTAGTAATTATAATCTTGTGTGAGACGTGTTAATTTAGTTTATTGCATTTTTTTCTGTTATTTAAAGTATTTAGTTTAATTTAGTTGATAAAAGAGTTTAATTTGATTTAATTGAAATTCCACCATAAGAATTACTATAGCAACTCTAATAATATCAATCCCTGTGAAGACGATACTCGAATACTTATCAATTTATTACTTGTTATGTATACTTATACACTAACACCCATACTTTAAGAGATTGAACACAATTTGCAACAACAAAAGACATAAGAATGGCCAAGGGTTTAGGTTGCATGAACCCTAACAAATCCTGAAACTTCATTTACTCATATCTTTTTATCTACACAACCTAACATTATGTGTAATTTACCATTGGAAAGATCTTTTCAAGAGCTTTCCAACGATATGTGATTTGTTAAAAATGGATTTAAAACAAAAAAGTTATGGCCAAAATAAAAATTTGGTCAGATTAAGGTTACAAAAATTAGAAACCTTAATTTTAAAGAAGATGATAAATAGTGCCAGGATCTTTTTTTGTTTATGACTTTGGCTTATTCTGACCTCTAATTGAAAATCTAAGGCCACCATTGGACTCAAGATGAAAAATCGAGTTGGACTGTGTGCGTGGGACGTGCACGGTATTGTAGAGCACACTATAACGCACTGTATCACGCGTGAATTTCACGCGCTTAATTTTGTACGTAAAAATGTGCATCCAAATTAATGTTTTTCATATATATTTGCTATTTGATCTTTGATTTGGGCACTGTTTGATCCGAAATTTAATTTAATATATATATTTTTAACATAAAAATAAGATTTGCTAGTTATTTTTACTTTTTAAATAAAACTTTGGATAAAATATTTATAGTCTCATGGATGATTATTATATATAAATAATTATTTCGATCCAGTGGAAGCTCAAAAATATTTTTTTTTAATGGAAATTGACTGAAATTTAATTGTATCTCGTGTTTAGTTATTTGTTAACAATCACTAATATGAAGATTATGTCTCTTGTCCTAAATGCCTCCCATTCAAAAGTTGTGGACTAAGAAAGACAAGTTAATGACATATAGAGCTTAGGTTGCACCTATTGATTTGCTTTAAATTAATGATAATTTATCTGATGAAGAACTTATGAAGAAAATAGAGAATTAAAAGATAGAGATAGACCATTCTATGTGTATAAATATAAAGATATATATGAGGTCTTTAGTAGACTAAAATATGAAAAATCGACACCAAGGATGCAAATTGGGATTATTATCAATTGGTCTTCATAGATTCCTTACCCAATGATGATAATACGCTTGTCTTTAAGACTCATGCATTAGAGAAAATTGGAAACAATACATATTTTTATGCTAAGCTGATGAAGGAGTGTCGTCTTACTTCAAAGATGAGGCGAACTTTAGTACTTAGCATTCATACAAGCCTTCGGAATATGAGACAAGTTAGTCACCTTCATAGAGGGCAAAAGTTAGTATGAGAAAGCCATAAATATAATTATCTACAAGGAACAATTGTTTTTTATTTAGAGATGCATACGAGTATAAATTGAATGAAAGAGTCACGAGCAACAAAAAATATTTTAAGAACATGTAGAAAATTCTATGCATTAGTTTGGTTGTGTTTGATTTTTTTTTTTGTTAATTTTTTTATTATTTTAGATATTGTTTTTCATTTTGTTGGATGAACAATATGTTGCTATATTTTTTATTAATGAATTTTTACATTAGTTGTTGCTTAACTCAATATACGCTTTTACAGTATCTCATGAATTATTCTGTTGAGGGGGAGTTTTAAATTTAATGAATTCATAATTAGAACTAATAATTTTGCACATTAAAATCGAATTAATGATGAATATGATAAAAAGAATTAGATGATGACTGGAAGCTTCCATGACTTTTCGATTCCATTCCTAATATTAATTTGTCATTTTTTTTGTTTATGTTTGTTGTAAATTTAATTTCTTGTGTGTAATTATAAGATGCCTTTATTAATTGTATTTTTGAATTATCTCTGTGTTAATTAAAAGTTGAGATGGCATCTACATTTAAGAACATTATGGCAGAGTTGAACAAGAGTGAGAAGTTGAATGGTGACAATTATGATATTTGGCACCATAAAATCCGATACATCCTTGTAGAGCAAGAGATTCTAAAAGCTTTTAACAACATCGTAGCTGAGCTTACGCATGGCAATACTGCTCAACATAGGCAGGATCTTGAGGCTTATCAAGCCAGGAAAAAGAGGGATAGCAATACTTTCATAACGATGTTGAACAACATGCAAGATGACCTCATGTGTAAGTTTGAGAAGGGTGAGACTACTTATAAGATGTGGTTCGCTCTTAAAGACAAATTTGGTGGCACTTCGACCATTGAGTTAAGAAGGCTAATGATCAAGTTCAATTCTTATTGGAAGTGTCCAAATCATACTATGAGGTAGCATTTGAGGGAAATGTCAAACATGGTTCATGAACTTAAATCTGTTGGACATATTTTGACTAATGAACAACAAGTTGATGCAGTAATAAAATTTTTACTTGATTCCTAGGAACACATGAAGGTGGATATGACTCACAATGAAAGTATCAAAACTTTCAATGATGCTGAACATCACAAAAAACTAGAGGTAGAGCGTTTTAAGATAGTTAAGCTTTATGATCGTGTTTATATGGCTGAGTCAAGCTTGCACAAAGCTTCAGGCACAAGAAAGGTCATAAATATAACTAGAAGGGTAGGAGATTTGATCTTGATTAGAAGAAGCTAGATACTAAAAAGTGCCCAAGGGATAAGTGTGCTGGCAAAAAAAAAGGACAAAGCAAGATGAAATGCTACAACTATAGAAAGTTGGGTCATTTCGCTCGTGAATGCACTAAGTCAAAAAAGATGAGATTCAACTCCACTTTATTAAATTATACTTTAGTTACAAGTTCTGTACTTTTAATTGATTCTTGTCCTGTGTAGACTGTAGACTCTGGAGCAACAGACCATATAACTGATGATCGAAATGCATTTATGGAATATCATCAAATCAACTGATAAGCTAGATAGATATATGTAGGCAACAACTATAGAGTTAAAGTAAAATAAATAGGCACCTACAAATTGACTTTGCGTAGTAGACACTTTCTTTTGTTACACGATGTCTTATATGCTCCATAAATTCGACGAAACTTGGTTTATGTTCCTATTCTTCTTGAATTATAATATAACTTAAATTTTTATAGTGTTTGTTTGAAGATTTTCTTAAATTCAATTCTTATTAGAATTAGGTATTTGGTTAATGGTTTCATTATATTAAATACAATGCTTCATAATTTGAGTTATGATAATAGTTGTTTTCATATATTACTTCTTCAAGTAATAATGAGATAGATGCTATTATTTGGCATGCTAGATTAGGTCACATAGGGCAAGAAAGAATGCATAAGCTTACGATAGGGGGCATGTTGGGTCTACTCATCGGGGTTAAATTGCTCATATATGAAAATTGTCTAGCTGAAAAAACAACTCAAAAACCATTTGGCAAGAAAATTAGAGCCGAAAAACCTTTGTAGTTAATTCATTTTGACATTTGTGGTCTAATAAATATAAAGGCTAAATATGGAGCCTTATATTTTATTACATTCATTGATGATTATTCACGTTTTGGTCATGTCTACTTGATTTCTCACAAACCAAAAGTATTGGATTACTTTAGATTATATTTAAATATAGTAGAGAATAAACTAGACAACAATGTTAAAGTCCTGAGAACTGATTGAGAATGTGAATACCTTTCTGAACAGTTCAAAGAATTGTATAATGAGAAAATGAGAAAATAATAAATAGACAGCTGACTATTCTTGAACTTCGCAACAAAATAGTGTAGTAGAAAGAAAGAATAAAACTTTATTAGAAATGGTTAGGTCAATGATTACATAATCAAATCTTTTAATATCTTATTGAGGAGATGTTTTGTTAGTTGCTGCCTATATATCTAATTGAATTTCTTCAAAATCAGTTAATTCTACTTCATATGAATTATGGACGGGTAGAAAACCCGACCTATTTCATTTCACTTGCGACCATGAGAGTGTGGCTTATGTTTACAACCTCACTCATAAGTTTAGGAAAGAGGGAGATAGGAGTAAAAAGTGTATCTTTATTAGATACTCAAAACACTCTAAAAGTTATGTGTTCATTGGTGAACATGAAAGTAGAATTGTGACTGAACTAGAATCATAGCATGTCAATTTTTTAGAAAATGCATTTCCTAACATTGGAAAAGTTGATGTGAATTTTTAATTCTATGAATTGGAATATCCAAATGAGATTATCACTTCTAACATTAATGTTGATGCTAGTATAGGCCCTTCGGGGATTGCCACTCTGAGTGAAAGTAAAACATTAAACACTTAGATTTCAACTAGGGAATCAATTGAGAAGAGTAGTCGTAAGTCAATTCCTCGTCTTTGTTTTGAGATTGAGGAGCTTTTATGATTGCTTCACACAATAGTGAAGAGCCAAATACTTTTAACAAAACTTTCACATCGTCTCAGTAGGGATTTATGAATAAAAGCAATGAAATAAGAGATGGAGTTTATGAAAGTTAATTAGGTTTAGGACTTGGTTAATCTTAAAAGCTAGGTAATTTGTAAAGCTATCGAAAACAAATGGGTTTTTCAGATAAATCGTAAGGTGCATGAAACAATCAAGAGATACAAAACAAGATTAATCGCTAAAGACTATACCCAATAGAAGGGCGTAAACTATGAAGAGACATTTTCTCTTGTAGTAAGGTTTGCTTCTATATAATTAATTTTGGCTATTGTTGCACATATAGATCTCGAGTTATATCAGATGGATATAAAAAATTACATTTCTCAATAAAGAAGTAGAAGAAGAAATTTATATGCAACAACCACAGGGTTTTGTTGTTAAAAACTAATAGCACAAGATTTGCAAGCTCAAAAGATCTATCTAAGGCCTTAAACAATCTTCTAAACACTAGAACCTTAAATTCCATCAAGCTGTAGTTTTTTATGGCTTCAAGATGGTTGAGGAAGAAAATTCCGTATACATTAAAAGGTCTCAAGACATTTTGCGATGTTATCTTTGTATGTGGATCATATACTGTTAGCTAGAAATAGTAAAGAATTTTTAAAAATTGTTAAAGATTAGCTATACTCAAATTTTGACATGAAAGATATAGGTGAAACAACTTATATATTAGGAGTCAAAATTTTCAAGGATCATTTAAGAAAACTTCTAGCATTGTCATAAAAACCTTATATTAAAAATATCCTTGAAAGATTTAACATGGCTAATTTTAAGCTAAAGGATACCTCAATAGTCAAAGGACAATCTTTCTGTCTCGATATGTGCCACAAGACTCCTCAAGAAAATGAAAGAATTCTTTAGAGTTCCTTACACAAATGCCATTGGAAGTCTCATATATGTCATGATGTTTACAAGGCCTAATATCAGTTATGTTGTAAGATTGATGAGTAGATGTCAATCTAATCTTAGTAAGAAGTATTGGAGTGCTATCAAAAAGATTTCAGCATATCTTAAAAGTACTGCAAATTATTCTTTATGCTATCAAGGAGGTGGTTTGCGACTTGTTGGATATTCAGGTGCTGACTAGGGTGGAGATCTAGATGAACGCAAATCAACCTCAGGATATTCATTCTTACTAAACAAATGAGCAATTGCATGGAGTAATAAAAAACAAACATGCACGACTTTATCCATGATGGAATCTGAATATATTGCATGCTCTGCAATAGTACAAGAAGATGTGTGGCTTAAAAGATTTATGCAAGACTTAAAGATTAATATTAATGTTACTAATCCAGTAACTGTCTATTGTGACAATCAAGCTACTATCTCTTTTTCTAAAGATGCCAAATACCATAGTAATTTGAAACACATTGAGATTAAATATAATTTTATAAAAGACATTTTGGTGAAGAAAGAAGTAGCAATACAATATATATCTACGCATAGTGTAATATAATATATATCTACACATAGTATGATAGCTGATCAACTTACCAAAGCTGTAACGAGGCATATATTTGGCTTTCATGCTAGATCATTGGGGTTACGATTGTAATTTTACATTTGTTAAGATGTATTTATTTTTAAAATATTTTTGTTACATGAATAGTTTTAAAATACAATGATATTTAAAGTTCTTTTATTTCAATTTATTTTATGAAAGGCATAATTAGACACATATTAAAGTATATTGTCGGGTTGCTCTAAGAAGCAACTTGAGATAAGATAAGTGGAATAATGAAATAATATGTTTGTTTAAGAGCCAAAAAGGTTATTCTATAAATTTTGTCCCTTGACTAGACTTAAGACGAGATCGTAAACGATATTTCTAGTAAACTGACTATAATGTGCCCTACCATTATAGACACATGATTAAAGTTAGATGTAAGATCTTATTTTGATGGTAAAAAAGAGTGTTCATTTTAAGAACTCAGGTCAAATACTGTAGAAGAGTGACTAGACTAAAATATGTACAGGGAATTGGAATAATGAGACATATGCCATGAAATGGAAGATTTACTGAAACACGTGTATTATACCAGGCATGCTTAGTGACTAAAATGGAAAATGAGAGAATCTCTTTTCTTCCTTATAGTGTAAGTTCCATATGACTTTCTATAAGTCAATCTTAATATCCTTATGACTATCAACTGTGTTTCTGAGATCTCAACTTGGTGTCTACTACTTTAGCATGTTATCTATGATATTGACATGATTCAGTCTATGAAATATGATTAGGAAAATGACTATTATGGATTAACAAACATGAGTGTGATAGGATGATTTAATTTTTTTCTTTTTATATGATTCACAGGTCGACCAATTGTATAATATTTTTGGGATATTACAATTGTGAATACATAAAGTTATGCAATTTTGGCATACTTGAGGAATTTAGTATGCTTGAATATTAAAGTAAATTAACTATGGGATATAATGAACATATGTTGAAATTCTCTTGCACAAGATTGCAATTAAGACATCTTTTTTCTGGTCAGCAATTGAAATATGTTTTTCACTCCCCGAATAGGTCTTTGGATATATTCATGGTCACACGGTATATTTTTCTGTATAATTGGAGATATATAGTTGTCCATTATTTCTTTGTTCAATACTCTATTGTTTTTACGACGTTATCCCATCATATGCTAGCAGGAGATGTTGAATGGATAGGTCGCCCATAATGACTGACGATCCGGCTTCGAGTATGGTAAATGACTTGGTTTATGGAGTTAAAAAGGAAGTTGATTGTGAATCAACTTCCTCAATCGCTGTTTATAATAAAAAAAATAACTCCTAAAAAAAGTGTAACAATGAGAGATTGCAACTTCTTCTTCTCAATTTTTTCTCTTATTTATAATAGAAAAAGAATATAGAACAAACCCAATAAAAGAGGTCATTTATACTATGGCATAGCGGAAGATTTCCATTTGTGATTTTTTGATCATCAATGTGATTCAACACTTAATTGTTCCGGCAATAGAAATAGGTATGACCTCGTGAATTCCATCTATTTTCCTTCAGTAACTTTTATGTGATTGTAATGAAAAAGATTAGGTTTGGTGTTTAAGTAAGAGGTTCTCTCTTTATGTGTGAGTGTGTGAGTTTTGTTTATTTATTTATTTTTTTGCTATAACAGGGAAGATGACAAGGGATTACCGGATTTGTATAATGGATGTTTGTTCATTTATTTGTTGATGGCAGCGTGTTAATGCAAGCTATTGTAGTTAATTTTGCTAGTATTATAAAAATAGTAAAAGTGTAGCCACTATAGGTTGCAATCATATAGGATAGTTTTTTTAAATGTGCAGATGATTATTTTATAGTTCAAATCATTAGTAGTTAAAGTTTATGATATAGTGATAGATATATGAGTTAATAAACACTTGTCTTGTTGCATTGATAGAGTAGTTAATGCATAAGTTGTTGGGTTGAAAATGTAAGTTGTGTAATATCATTAATGCACCTATGATCTCAATAAATATAACAAGTCATGTACATTCAACTTTTTGCAGCAAATTGTTGAATTATTTGAAGATATATATAATATTGAGATGACTTAAAATACTTGTAGCTTAAGAAACTAATATGCATATGCTTTATTTTCACTTATGATACCTATATGTGTCATTTTACTTTTGCTTATTCATGATATGACTGTCTTGAATATAAATGAATGCTTATGTCCCTTTTTTTTTTCAAGCCACTTCTGTTACATGAATATAGATGTTGTTGTTGGAGGTGATTGTTGCATCAATGACACAAAAGTAGTACAACTTGAAGAAATTATAAGGAAATTATAAGGTAATATCAATTATTTGTTCTTTGATAAGCATATTGGTCATGCTATTTAAGTGATAGTTAAAGTTATGTTACCTTAGGAGAGAATTAATGGCAACAATACTATATTACAAGACATCATTTTCTTCATTGCACACTCAAAGTGACTAGGTTTTTATAACTTCCTCACAATATTTGTCATTGCCTTTATATTAGTATTAATTATATTTATGACATGAGAAACCACCACGCCAACCATATTCCTTAAAAAACAATCCCCAATCTTAAGTCATCTTTGTTTAGAATCCACCACTTGAAGTATCCACATATTGATTTTTTCATGCATGTCTAATAAAGTTATGAGGATTATTATTTGATCCTGATATCTTCACTTCAGCTCTAATATGTTATTTGCATGTCTGATTTAAGAGATTGATCAACCTACCATTAACTAATTTCTACAAGTTAGTTCGCATTCTTGTTGCATGTTTGACTTGCATGATGTATTTGAGTTTTTGGAATCCATATGTTTGTTGATGTAGTTAGTGCTTGGGTTGTGAGTGGATGAGAATAGAAGATGAGAAGTGTTGAGCATGAACTTGCTAAGGCTAAAATGGTGGTGCTTTCTTTTGCTTTGAAAATAAATGTGAAATGGTGAAGTAAGCTCATGCTTGGTGATGGAAATATTTATAGGCAAAGTTGCTGCCAATATTAGCAACTTTGAATATATATATTTCCACCAAATCTTGTTATTATTAAGTAATGTAAAATTTTACTTTGACGTGGGTATTCTAAATTTTTCAGTCCACTTATAAATTTTGCCACCAAATATTACCTGTCAAATTTTTACTTGTCGACGGCTTTTTGCACTCAAAGGGTATATTGGTCATTTAATCAACCCGCCAATGGTTAATGGATGGAAACACTAACGACATGCAAGTCTGTAAAAACATGTCCATGCTTTCTGTTAAAATATAAATAAGTGTAACCTTAAGGAAGTCCATAAAAATTATCCAACTTTTGATGGTACATTTGTATTATAATATTAAAAAATTAATTAACACATTAGGCATCCAACTTTGTAATACACTAACACTTAAGAAAGTAAGTCAACGCAATGGTGATCACTATGTGACGTATCGAGTGAAAACTAATTTTACTATTAATGGTTTGGGAACGTGTGTTTCTTCGTTGGTTATATAAAACGGCAATTTCCTTTTTTTGTATTTTTCTATCAGTTAATGCTGATGCTGTAGCTGTAGCTGCCGTGTGTGTGGTGTGGTATGAATTGATATATATACCTAGAGCGCTTCAAACTCTCCTAAATCTAACCAAAGAAGCCGAAGAAAATGGTGAAAGTTTTGTCATTTTGCTGATCTTTGCCTCCACGACCATTTTCTCACATGCTGGATCGTCTATCATCAGTCCCACAGAAATCAAATCCTTCGAGCCCAAGACAGTCCAGGTATTTCTTCTCAAAGTCAACAGATTTATAATCTCATTGTTCAAAATAAAACTTAGATTTTGATTTTGATTAGTTTATCGCAATACAAAAAATTTACCCACTGCAACTGCAGGTGGCTGCAAAGAGCTGTTCATACACAGTGATCATAAAGACCAGCTGCTCTTCAAAGTCTTACACCAGAGACAAGATCAGTCTCGCATTCGGTGACGCTTATGGTAACGAGGTTTGTATACTGATTTTGCATCATCAGGAGTCAAACATGATCAAAATATTAGGAAAAAAGAAAAGCAGCCCATTAAAGAAAATTACTTTCGCGCTGATGGGTATCTGGCAAAATTTGTTCTTGACTTGAAAATTTGATGTTATTTAGGTTTATAAAAGAGGCTTGATGATCCATCTTCAAGAACATTTGAGAGGTGTTCCACCGATACATTCCAAATAAGGGGCCGTGTACTTACGACATCTGTTATCAATACTTGCTCAGGAGCGGATCTGACGGATGGAAGCCAGAGAGCGTGAAGATCTACGGTCAATATATCAGAACTGTGACCTTTCTCTACAACATGTTCATTCCAGCTGAGTGTGGTTTTGTTTCAATCAGTGTGGCCGTGGTTCAGGCTCTGCAATTATGTAAATGACGACGATATAATTGTTGCTATTAATTTCTTGTTTTTTGGCAGATGTCAAGTCAAGGATATTTGCTGTCTTTTAATGTTTGGTCGCTGTTGGCAATTTCTTGTATTGAGGGTACGTAGTTAATGTCTTTCCAAGATTGTTAATCATTATGCAGCTGATTTTGGATGCCACGTGCATATGAAGCTGTCAATCGTTAATTTGGGCTGATGACTGGTGTTGCCTTCACAGATTGTTAACATCTTGCAGCCGATTTTTTTTTTTTTTTTTCTGCCTTTCATTCATTTCATGAATCGGCGTGACTTGGGATAAAAACCATACAAAACGTATATGTGTGTCTCTATATACATATGTTTTTTAACAAAAAAGCAACAATTGATAATAATCAGCGCCTGTAGCTCAGTGGATATCTGTTTCTAAGCAGAAAGTCGTAGGTTCGACCCCTACCTGGCGCGACCGCGCACGCGTTTTGCACAAATTTCAACCAACATACACAAATTTCGCTAACAAAAACAAATACAATATTATTTCTTTTTGGTGGAACTTTGTAGCTTTTACATTGCTACATCAAAATGATTTAGAATTTTCATTGATTGTCAGGGATGTTCAAGAATGCATATGACAACCATTCAAGATACACAAAATAAGACCGTAAATTGAAATTAAACATGTAGCCTTCCCGGCAAGCATAATCCACCCAAACTCACTTTCCTAGCTGACTTTTAGCTATCAGCTGTGCTCATAAAAACCACCCATAAAGCCAGCTCCATTACAATTCCCACACAAGATCTCTCTTTCCCCTAAGAAAACACGCATTTATAGTATCAGATGTCGGTTCAAATGAGAGAAAGGCACTTATAATTTATAAATACCACATAGGAAGCCAACTTCTGATCAGGGACTCAAAAACAGAAGGCTGTCTGCAGAAACATCTCTCAATTCAGCAGATCAGTTCCATCTAAATAGCTGAAATTAATAAGAACACTAAAGGACATTAATCACTGTGCCAGAACATCATGGACAGTCTTCAGTGCTGCATATCTTTTTAAAAGAAAAGTAGCAGCAGATGCCACAGTATTTTTCCAAAGGTTGAAAACTCAACATTCTAGCTCCGTGAGTTTAAGCTATGTACCCAAATTTGAAATAGAAAGTGATCAGTCATGTTAAATAAGGTCTTGTAATGGAAGTGATGCTGTGTTAGTGAAGTGCATGTAGGAAAAATGGGATGAAATGACATAAAAACAAAGCCTAGTTCCTTGTTGTCATGACCAATGGCATTACTTTAGAGAACTCATAATGGGAAAAATAGCAGACGAACATCAGAAGAATTGAAAACTGACAAGAAATATGTAAATTTTTCTGGGCTTTGAAACCATGATATTTACAAGAGGCACCAATGATGCCTGACAAGAACATGCTTTTCTGGGCTTTCAAACCATGATAATTTACAAGCAGGCACCGACTGATTGCCTGACAAGAAACATGTTTTTCTGCGGGCTTTCAAACCATGATATTTTTACAGAGGCAATGACTGATTGCCGTAGATCAGGTCTTATATAGAAAGCATCAGGTCATGCAAAGCATCAATATCAAACTTAGA
>JASUUG010001126.1:0-42511 GCA_030449905.1 Luvunga scandens | reverse complement strand
CGTACCGTATGTGTGAGCGATCTAGTATATGTGAAACGATCACAATTTTCTTTTATGCTCCTCTAAGGTTTTGTCCACGAGTTCAAAAGTCTGTCTGTTTTCCATCGATCTCTCGTTTATTGTGAAATGACCATGATATCCCCTAAAATACATAAAATACTTAATTAAAATAAAACATACATAATTAAATTACAAGGGACTTAAAGACATAAAAATAGGGATGTTAGTGAGACTTGGAGTGTAAAATGATGATTTTCTCCATTATAAATACACACTTTCTAGTACTCAACAACTACAATATCAATCTCTATGGAGATTATTTAAATGCTCATTATTATATTACTTGTTTTGTGCACTTGCACACTTATACATATAACATCTATAATACACACCAATAATTAATTTTCTTGTAATATATTTCAGAAGTGTGTTAAATAAAATGAGTGTTTTATTTTTCAATATTAGTGGCTAATTTTCTAAGCTTAGATGAAAGGTGAAGCTCAATGATTCAAATTATTGTATTAATTACTCTCTTAAGTGAGTCTTAAAATTTCTTTTAATTGTTGCATTTTTCTTACTAGTTTGTTTTATGTCATGTTAATTTATAGATCTAGATCACTTCATATTTATATGGTTTTTGACGTAATGTCGACACTTGATATAGTTGTGGTATATTAGGCACTTGGTCCCATATTTATCACACTAAAGATTAGTTAAGAATTAAATGACATAATAATTAACTAGTAACATAAATACAAAATACAAGTATAAGAGAGTTGTTATAACTATAATTTGAAATTCAAGAGTGGATTGATGTAATAATTTTTAAATTGATTCCTATTAATTTCTTTTCCAACATTTAATTTTTTACATTTAACAAATTGACTATTAGATTTTAAATTCTCGTGGTTCGACCTTGAACTCACCTGGATTATATTATAGCTGACGTTATTATACTTGGAAATAAAAACACATTTGAGTCATGTCAATCAACATTTCATGAAAGCAGAATCGGAAGTGGTAGATTAATCCATAGATCTCAATCACGCCACCAATCATAGAAGAGATCCGAGAAGAAAACTTTTAAAGCCAACTTAATCTTCAAATAGATTGAGGAGATAATCATTCTCAACATAATGCACATGATCATAATGAACCAAAACCTTTAAGAGACTACATGAATCCAACTAGAACAAGAGCACCCATGTGTATAATATTTCCTCCAAAAGCATCAAGATTCAACCTTTACCCACATTTCATGGTTTAGAATCGAGAATCTATGCTTGCATTTAAGAGATTTTGAGAAAGTTTGTAATACATGCATAGACCAAAATTTTAGCATGAACATAATTAAATTGAAGTTTTTTTTTTCCATTAAAAGTAAAGCTAAAACTTGACTACAAAACCTTAAATCTCGATCAATAACAATTTAGAATAATATGCAAGAAAATTTTTAAAAAAAATTCTTTCTGCCTCATAAAACCAATTCATTTAAAATGCAAATCACTTCTTTCACTCAAAAAATGGAGAAACATTATACCAATGTTGGGATAGATTTAAAGAATTGCTTAAAATATATCCACACTGTAGTTTTGAACTTTGGTGATTGGTCATTTATTTGTACAAGGGCTTGACACTACAAAGTAGATAAGTTATAGAAATGATGTATAATGGTGAATTTAAAGATAAAAATCCTGTGGATGCAATAGATTACCTTGACCAGTTAGCTAAAAATGCACAGTATTGGGATACTGTTGAAACTTTTGAATTGACAAATAAACCACAATCATTTTCATCCAATGGAAGAATCCATAACCTTAGGGATGCTCATATACCCTATAGATTTTATTATCATAGAAACTGAACTTGTTGTAAATAATTATAAACCAATTTCTATAATTTTGGGTCAACCAATTTTAGCAAGTGCTAATGCTTTAATTAATTGTAAAAATGGTTTAATGAATTTTTCAGTTGGAAATGTGACTCTAGAATTGAATGTTTTAATATGTGTAGGCAACCTAATAAAGAAAATTAAAATGAAGATGATACTAATGAACAAAACAATTACTTGAATTTCATATAGAGGAAAATATTCAAAATGGAAATTTTTCTAAACTTAATAATATTTGTTTGGTTATTTTAACTTAAACAAATAACTAACTTAAATTTGATATTTCTAATATAAATTTACTACTTGATTTTGCTTAGACTTTACAAAATAATGGTGGAAAATCAAATTTGAAGAGTTTGCAATCATTAAAAAGACAGAAGAACAAGAAGCACCTAAACTAGGATTGAAACCTCTACCCAAAGGATTGAAGTATGCTTATCTTAGAGAAAAACAAGCTTATCTGTTGTGATTTCATCTACTCTAACAAACAACTAAGAACGTTAGTCACCATCTATTCTTTAAAAGCATAAACATGTAATTAGATGGACTTTAAATGATATTAAAGATATTAATCCTTTATTTTGTACAAAATCAGTTTGGAAGAAAATGTTAAAATATGTCAACAATCTCAAACAAGACTAAACCCACACATGAAAAGGTCGTAAAAGCAGTCCTTAAATTTCTTAATATGGATAATTATCTATCTTATCTACGATAGTAAGTGGGTGAACCTAGTACCCAAGAAATGCGGAATCACTATTGTTAAAGATGAAAAATGTGAGTTAATCCTAACATGAATTATATCTAGTTGCCATATATGTATCAATTATAGGCAGTTAAATGAAGTCACTAGAAAATATCATTTTCTTTTACTATTTCTTGACCAAATCTTAGAAAAAGTGGCTAGGCATCCCTACTACTTCTTTTTAAATAGATATTTAGGTTATTACCAAATTCCTATAGCACTTAAAGATTAAGAAAAGATCACATTTATATGTTCCTTTGGAGCAATTACTTTTAAAAGAATATCATTTGGACTTTCCAATACTCTACAATATTTCAAACATGCATGCTAAGTATCTACAATGATATGGTTGAATATTGTTTAGATGTCTTTATGGATAAGTTTAATTGTGTTTACGAATTCTTTTAATGATTTCCTTGATAATTTGAAGAAAGTTTTAAAAGATGCATTGAAAAAGAACTCATGTTGAGTTGGAAAAAGTGTTATTACATGGTTAATTATGTTCGATCATGTTGTATCTATTAAAGTAATTGAATTTGACAAAGCAAAAATAGAAGTGGTATCTAAATAGTCACAACCATAAACAATTACAGATGTGCGATCCTTTAAGACATAAAGGATTTTATGGTGAGGTTTATAAAAATAACTTGATGCTATATCTAAACTACTCATAACCTCTTATTAAAAACGCACCATTCAATAGATCGATGATTGCCAAAAAATCTTTTGAGAAAATAATTTATCTTTTAACATCCGCATCCAAAGATAAAACTGTAATTAGCCTTTGCCTTTTGAATTAAAAGCGGTGATGCAAGTAATTTTTCATTTGCGGTTGTTTTTATATCAAAAAGCTGGAATCGTAAGTCCTTTGCAGATTTATTATGAGTAAGACTTTCAATAGTGCTCAAATAAATTATTCTACAACCCAAGAAGAATTACTTGTTGTGGTATTTGCATTAAACAAATTTTGTTCATGTTTGCTTAGTTCTAAATTTGTTGTTTTTACCGACCATGTCATTGTGAAGATATTTGATAACTAAATGATACCAAACCAAGACTAATTCTATTGGATTTGCTATTTCAAGACTTGACCTCACCATCAAAGATAAAAAGGTCTGAAAATGCCACTGGGCATCATTTATCAAGGCTCATATCCTCAATTCTGTATAACACAACACCTATCAATGATTATTTCGATGAATTCTTACTACATTTTGATGCCAGCGGTATGCTAACATTGTTAATTTCCTTTGTTACAATTAAAATGCTTTTAATGTACTAAGTAAAGAAGAATTTTGGTCATAAAAATTTTATCGATGATTTTACTTGTTCTCAAATATTGCTCTAATCAAAATTTTCGCAAAGTATTCTAACAACGAGGTAAGTAATGTCGTTAATTTTTTGTTATTCGCACATACGCGGATAATTTTTCTTTAAGAAAAAACTATAGTTGTGGTTTTCTTGCAATGTAGATTTTATTAGCTTCATATTCAAAGACACATATAAATTTTGTAAAAACTTATGGACACTATTAAAAATCGGGATCAATTACAAAAAGAAACACGATGTTCCTTAAATCTTGTACTTGAGATTGAAATATTTCGAATACAGAGAATTGATTTCATGAGCTCATTTCCACTTCTTTTGCATTTGTGTACATATTGGTCAGTAGCTAATTTATGCCTTTAAAATGATTGAAACAATTTCTCATCGAAATAATGAGCAAAACTATAATTAAATTTTTTAAAAGAAAATCTTTAAGTCAATTTGGAAACCCTATTATCCTGATTGAAAGATTCTTTAACAAGTCAGCGCAGTTTTTAATGAAGAATATGAATACATATAAAGTTGCTAAATTTTTATAATCCTTAAACAAATGATCGTTGAATTAGCAAATAAGAGATAAAATAAATTTTAGCAAAGATCAAGTTAACCCAAGCCACAAAGATTCTTTTCGACTGACGATGCATAAGGGTCTATCAGACGAGATTTAAGATTTTTAAATTCTGATGAATAATTAAGAGAATGCCATTAAAGCTTCAACTAATTTTTCATACGACATTCATGGAGGAGTAATCACACAAGCAAAGCCAAAAAGATCACCGGGGCATTAAATAGATTAATTGAGAAAATAAGGACTAAAAATGCAATTCAAGATGAAAGATGATGAATCGGGCTAGAGAGAAGATTTTAGGTATCGCGCGGCATTATTCAAGCTATTAGATAGCCAAATACACAATTTAGGTCAAATGCAGTAGTGGCAAAATTTGGAATAGAATTACGCGGTAAGCTATATACGTTGAAAAAAAAAAATGATTGGGTTAACTTCCAATGCAATTTACGTATTAGATTTGGAGTTCCTTAAAAGACATTATGACCAATTTATTACAACTTGTTTAGTCTGTGGAATTCCAACCAATTCCCCTTTGTTTATTTAACTTTATTTATTTGTTGTGTTTTTAAGTTTGTCATATGTGTTAGGTAAGTCTACCAAGAATAATAAGGTTAACATTACTATAGCAAGCTAGCATTATGTTTGTCAATGACTAACATTACATAATAAAGTATTCAAGAAAACTTTTAAAGCATCTTTGACAAAACCCATGTTGAAGGGTTATGTCAATGATCAGAATCATCCTTTGACAAACTTATGCTTAGAAGGTTGTTCCAATGTTTCCCAAGATATTTTTAGATCTTGAATTTCTATTAGCCTATTTAAATTCAATAACCTTGTTATGTAAAACAATTTTCAAACATTAATGTTATTTGAATTTAGAAATCATTCTTTTCTTTTGGTTCTTTTGAGAACTAGTAAACTTATCAAGAATTTGTATTCTTATCACATTTTAATCTAGACTTATTACTCACCTTATCATCTATATCTTATGTGGCATCAATATCATTCTATACCTTGGTTCATGCTTCTAAACATTGGGTCAAGGCTTTATTCTACTAAATCTATTTAACTTTCTTTCGACAATAAACTTCAACTTAAGTGTGGGTTTTAGAGTTGCATTGTGGGGTTCGCATCAAAATGTCACCGTAATGATTGGTTTACAGAAACATTGTTACTCACCTATTGAACTGAGCATAAACTTTGAGCTATTAGAGCTTTAATTTAAATCTTCACGATATTAGTGCACGTGAATTGTAATTAAATAAACTTGAGAAATTAATGAATGATGCATATGAAAATTCAAGAATTATTGAGGTAAGAACAAAAGCTTTTCATGATAAAAAAAAATTTCAGAAAACATTTGAGATTGTTCAAAAAGTTATTGCTTTATAATCCTCGCCTTCATTTGTTTTCAAGAAAGAAAAGTCATAATGGAATAGCCATTTGTTGTAAAAATGATATCCATATTGTGGCCTAAAATCGAAATGCAAAAATAATGTCACATTTAAAGTTAATAAACAAAATTAAAACCATATCTAGAATACCAACCTCATGAAAAAATTACCAAAATAAATTTAAGTGGACCCACTCAATCTTGATTAAGTCTTTTCATTTCTAATGTAATAGTATCTAACTTTATTTTATAATTACTTTATCATTTGAATTATTTGATTGTTTCTTTTTATGTCTTGAATGATATACATTATTATGATCATCGTTTAAGTGTGTTTGATTATTTTGTTTCCTTTCATCATTATGCATTATGAGAACCTCAATAAGAATGATCATTTTCAAACATCTTGGAGATCTTTTACAAGTAAAATTTCACCTAAAAGGTTTAATACAACTTTATAAATGACATCCTATTTGGGATCTGTGAACACCAACATTAGTGTCCCATGTTGAGGATCTAGATAGATAACTCAAGAAAATAAATGGTGATATATATGACTTCCAAATGAAGTTTCAGATTAACTTAATAAAACGATAAAGATGACTTGAATGTTTGATTATACCATTTTTTTTTTTACATTGCGTGTTTTCATTTTGTTTTTTGGTTCGCCTTCACTTTTAACTTGATTTTGCAAAATTAATTTATTTTTTTGATATATTTTGATTAACTTTTCAATATAAATAGTTGATAATGGTACTCCATGACTTCTTAAGTCAATATCTTTAGTTTCTTATAATAACTAAAACCCTAAAATTAAACATGGAAGAAATACAATATAAATTGTATAAGTGTTTTTAGTCTCTTCCTCAAAATGCCCTTAAGAAAATTTACAAAACTCATTATGAACGACTACATTTGTTAATGATCACTAGAATTCCTGCTAATATTCATTGGTTAATTGAAGCAAAGGTCCAATTGGCTATTAAGTTTTCTCATTCATTTATTTCTTATATGCTTGGTTTTGGTAAAAGCATATGTTCTAAAAGAAGAAGAGCTAAACAACTTGGCTTAAAATGTCCTAATTGCGTAAGACTTGTTACAGTCAGCAACATTATAATACTTTAGGAATGGCTTTTGAAAATGATGAAGATAAAATTAAATTCATTAAAAATGGCATAAGTAAAGAATCATTAAATGATACCTTACAGTCTCTTGAGATGCATCCAAGTGGATATGTGCAACATGAAATTCATAATTCATGGATATTATTCCAAATAGAAAGTGCATAGTTTAGTCTTGGGAATCTAACTCTCAAAAACCCTATTTCCTAGTTTATAAGAAAACTGGATAAAAAAACCTATCTTGAACCCATAGAGAGAGTTCAAGATGTTACTAGACGTAAAACTAGATGAAAATGTGAGCCACAATTACAACTACCAGTAAATATCCTTTTATTTTATTGTTCTTTTATCATTCACATTATTATTTTTAGTGGTGTGATTTTGTATCTAATCATTATTTATTTTCTTTTACTGTTTGTTTTCTTAAATCACTTTTTCCTTTTTTTTTTTACTGTTTGTTTTTTAATTATTGAGCTACAAGCTTTACATATCATTTGACAAATACACCATTCCATTTACAGTTGTATGTCATAATATTTGTCTTAAAGATCTTAAAAATGAGCTTCTTTTTTTTAAACACTCACAACTTGTTTTTAAAAATTATTCCAATTTCAGCAACTTTGAGTAGACAATTTAAAAATATTTGTATTCTTTCTACATTTCACTATAGAAAATATAAGGAGTTCGTTAGTGTAGATTTTAATCATGTCATCGTAGAGAGAAAACTACACCTTGTATATAAAGAAGGTGACCGGAGGTTATCAAAGCTTGTCTCGAAGTTGTTTTTATTAGAGCAAACCAAGTGCTAGGAATCACGTAAGCCTTAAAACCTTTGGGATGTCTTCTTGGCCGCCAATTGGTGAAGAGTTAGTCGTCTCATGTGAGAGAGAATATCTTAAATGTTAAATCGTGATGACACTTTTATTTTCTTACTAGGAGATCTTGTAACTTTAGAGCCTTTTGTATCTTAAGCCCATTTGAATATCCATAAAAGCCCATCGGTTTTAAATATTAATAAATTTTATAACGACTTGATAGCATTTCTTAACCATGCGATTAACAATCATTTCATACTAATCTCTATGAAAAAGACATTTTATTTGTACTAATGAGTTACTTGATCTTTTATAAGATTACAAACTAGTGCCAAATCTCAAGACCTTAGCGTTGGATTGGTTGATGAGTGATGGTAATTGTAGCCCTAATAAGAAGTGCAAATGAGATTTAACTCTTCATTTGTAAATATTTTCTTAGAGCGACTAGGTGATGTCTTTTAAACTCTACTTCTTTCCTTTAAGATATTGAGGACAATGTCTTGTTTTGGTTGGAGGGAGGGAATAGTTGGCAGTTATGAAATATCTCAATTCTAATGATGTTTTAGCTTTTTTTTACAGTGTATTTGAGTCGAAGATGGCTGAATATGGAGTGTAGCAACTCTAAAGCATCTTACTGCCCAGCGATTGTTTACTATTTCTTCTTTTTATGTTTTCTTCATTTCTTTCGCCTTTTTGCATATGTATCTTTAAATTATGAATAATGTTTAGAATAGGTTGTGTAGAGGGGATAGTTAATGTAGATTGTAAATATGTGTTCTTCTTTTCAAAAAAACCAAAAAATAAGTTTTCTCTATTTTATAAGATGGTTGTACAAGGAGTTTCTACTTTTGAGACTCATCTTAACAAATTTGTGAATTCTACATTTGATAGTTTAGTCATTTTGTTATTTACTCATTTAACAAGGATTATTAAATCATTTTTCACACACACACTATGATATATACTAGTGGATTGTAAGTTAAAAATTTTCATAGCATTTAGTTCTTTTGATTTATTGGAGATAATATCTAAAAGAGTAGAAAGCGTATATTGCAAAAAGAAAAAAATAAAAAATTAAATGTGTAAATTTTGCTACATCTAAAGCCTAAGTAATTAAGTTCATATGGATGTTTTAACACCTAGTGCCCTGAGGCCAACTAGTCTAAAAGTCACCTGGCCTAAAGCTCACTACATAGATTTTAGATGTATTGTTTGATTGTTTATTAGCAAGTCGACTAATTAAGTCTATATGGTGTTTCATCACCTAATGCCCTATGGCCAAGTAGTCTAAGAGTCACTGGCCCAAAGCCCGCTATATAAGTTAAAAATGTAATATCTTAATATATTTATGAATAATTTGCTACCTAAAGATAGAATTTCTTATTAATTTTAGAAGGAAAATGTTGTTTTCTTTTAATAAAGCCTCATAAGTATTGTATTACTTACTTGAGCATAAAAGAAGATTTGGTAATGTCTTGGATAATGAGTGAATGACAAAAGGTTAAAGAAATTTACGAGAGTTTATCTAGTTGATAGTTTAGAGGATAGATAAACAACTATTAACTTACATATGAATTTTGTAAATCTTAATTTAATATAGCGCTTTAATTGTTAGGGGCTAGTAATAAACTAGGTGAGTGATGCGGTTAGTATTAAAAATTGTATGTTCACAAAAGGGTAAAAATATTATTTTGTGCTTATATTAAAATTTACATTTGTAATTATGTAACATATTGTGCATTTCTAATTGTGTTTCTAAATATTTGATTTTTTATATTTTTGGATACTTATTAGGTAAAGATAATAATTCACACAATTGAGGCTCCAAACAAATAAACAGATGCCAAATTTGAATTTTGGAGGTCCTAAAAGTTAGGTCATTGTCAAAGAGGATCCACAACTTTTGTTATGAAAGTATAAGTTTTTATTATGTTAAACATGGTAATTGTGAAATTATAATTTTTACCACGTTACAAATGATAATTACCACTTTACATGTGATAATTATGTTTCTAAATATTTGATTTTGTGTAATTTTGTGTGTTTATTAGATAAAAATAATAATTTTATGCAATTCAAGGCTCCAAATAGATAAACGGATGTCAAATTTAAATTTGAAAGGTCAAAAGTTAGGTCATTGTCGAAGAGGATTAGCAATTTTTGTTATGAAATTATAAGTCTTTACTATGTTAAGTGTGGTAATAGTAAAATTATAAGCTTTTATCACATTAGGTGTGGTAATTGTTATCTAAATGAGTTGGATGTCATTGAGTGCATTGAGTTAGGTTTACGTTTGGTTAGAGAAATAAATGTATGACTATGACATAATTGGCTTTGTTTATATGTGGTATGGATTGATGATTAACTGGTATAAATGAAGAGGAGAGCACACCTATTTACATGTTTCCTTCACTAACTTTATGTCCAAATTCTCTTCTTCTATATCTTAATTATGTTTTAATGTTTTGTTATATATTTTCATAAATAAATGCAGTTTTATTTCAAATTTTTAGTCTTTTTTATGGCGTATAATTTAATTTTAATAATTTCTTTCAATTATGTAGCTAACTACTAAATAGTTAGAATAAAGGAAAAACTCTGGTACAAAAAATATGATTTAATTAAATTTAATTTTTTATTATATAAATTAAATTATTTTTTATTTAATTTTATCCATATTTTATATTTTAAAATTTTATTTTATTGTAAATAAATAAGGAAGTTTTGCGTAATAAATTAGCAATATCTTAATATAAAGTATTGTAAAATGATATTTTGGCTTACTATAGACAAATTGAATTTTCGCACATTAAAATAACTTTAATCCATTTATAAAAATGAATAGGAAAATAATGATAATTTATACAATTAATCTTTTAAAGATAAAGAATAAAAAAATAAAATTATATTTACTACCAAAAGTGGATCCATAATCTTTACTAATTTATTTAACGTTTTATTTATATTAAATAAGCATGAATTTAAATTCTATTTTTTTGGATAAATCAAAAGAAAATAAAAAATTAAATATTTTCTACAATAACCATATCGGCCCCGAATTTGGTGCAGTTATATTATAATAATACACTTTTATACTTGAAAGTTATAAATCACTTTTAAGTCGCGTTGAGTTTTTAAGCGTCGTTGTCGGAAAAGACATTTGTTTTGTTTTTCTTTTATTTTTTATGTTTCCGTTTTTCTTAAAATTTTAATTTGCTCCTTTTCTTAAATTCTGCTCTATCTACAAAAATTTTCAAAAAATTTCACTTTCATCCCATACTTTTCTTTTCTATACTTTTAAAAATTACACTTTAACCATAAAAGTTTGAAAGTTTTTGAAATACGTCTCTAATTGAAATTTCTCATAACGATAAGGTTTGGACCTATAACTTGAACTTATTTGGACTCAATTTTAACTCAATTTGGACCAAATAGACATAAATTATGACTTCAAAAGCTACAACAAAGGTCTAATAATTTGAATTAATCACATAATTGGTTGGTAACTTTTAAAATTTGAAAAAAATCTATATCTTAAGGTAGGTATTCTTTTTTCCTTCTTTAAATTTCTAAAATTTAATTTTTATTTTATTTTGTTAACTTACATGATCAGTCTAACTACCTATATTGTTATTTAATTTTTATTAATTTGTTTATATGGCTAATTTAACCACATATTTGTTATTTTAATTTCAATTAATTAATTTTCAGTTTATTTATTTTTGTTTTGCTTTTTTTGCATTATCTTATTTATTTAATTTTCAGTTTGTTTTTAATTTTAATTTTTGTAATTTTAGTTAGTTTTTTCATACCTTATTCATTTGTTTGTATACCATATTTATAACATAATTTCACACACGCACACGTCATCAAATGTTGCATGAAAAGTTGGTCTCGAACTTTAAATAGTAGATTAATTCGTAGATTTCAACCACCACCACTAATCATAGAGGAGATTCAAAGGAAAACTTTTTTAGCCAACTTAATCCTCAAATTGATCAAGGAGTCAACCATTCTCAACATAACCCACATGATCATAATCAACCAAGAACTTTGTAGCATGAACATAATTATCTAACTTTTACCAACATTTCATGATTTAGAATCCAAGAATCTATACTTGCAATTAAGAAATTTTGAGAAAGTTTGTAATTCATGAACATACCAAACTTGTAGCATGAACATAATTAAATTAAAGCTTTTTTTTCTTTTTCATTAAAAGATAAAGCTAAATTTTGGCTACAAAACTTTAGATTTGGATCAATAAGAATATGGAATAACATGCAAGAACAACTTTTGAAAAAATTCTCTCCATCTCAAAGAACCTATTTATTTAAAAAGGCAAATCACTTCTTTTACTGAAAAAAGAAAATGAAACACATTGTACCAATTTTGAGATAGATTTAAAGAATTACTTAACATATGTCCACACTACAATTTTGAAACTCGACGATTGGTCACTTGTTTTTATGAGAGCTTAACACTTCAAAGTAAACAAGTTATATAAATTATGTCACAATGAATTTACGAAAAATCCACGAAGATGCACTAGATTACCTTGACAAATTAGCAAAAATGCGCAAATTGGATCTTGTTAGAAATTTTTAATTTATAAATAAACTACAACCATCTTCATCCAGTGGAGAAATCTATAACCTCAGGAAAGATCATGATTTACAAGCAAAATTTGTATCCTTAGGAATGTTGAAGCTTTAGAGCATAAAAAAAGTGATCATGTAAAATCTTTACAAGCAATTTCATGTAGTGTTGTAGTTCTAATGATCATTTCACTTAAGATTATTCCACTCTACTTGCACTTAGAGACTATTACTCCTAATAGGGATATGAAGTTTATCAACAAGTTTTGGCAATATCTCTGGGCTAAGTTCAGCACACAATTGCAATTTAGTAGTGTCTTTCATCCGCAAACAGATGGTCAAACGAAGGTAGTTAATCATACCTTGGGCAACATGTTGTACTGTATTTGTGGTGGCTAGCAACGGAAATGAGAAGCCACCTTACCTCAGGTCGTGTTTGCTTATAGCAGTATCATGAATCAATCTATTGGCCAAGCCCTTTTGAGATTGTCTATACTTGTTCCTCATGCCATGTTTATGATCTAGCTATCATGCCTGCAGCAACAAGAGAAAGTAGAGTGGTAGAAAACATGGCAAAAAAGGCTCTACCGATTCATGCGAAGGTACGAGCTCATTTGGAGGAGGCCAATGCTATGTACAAGGTTGATACGAACGAGCATCGACATATGAAAGTATTTTAAGAAGGTGATTTAGTGACAGCATAACTTGGGCTAGAAGTGTTTATTTTCAATGTATAATTTATTATTTTAAAGCTTACGACAAAACGAACCGAACACAAAATTGTTTTTGTCGTTCTACCCTATAGTCAACCTGAAAATTCTGCTTCTTTTTTAGTTATTTTCATTATTTTAAAATATTTTTCTACTTTTCTTGTTCATTTTATGATTTTTATCTTTTTTTAAGAAATCGGATTTAAACGCCATTTATTTTCCTTTTCTTATTTTGATTACAATAATTATTACAGTAAAAATATTTTTGATTTATCTATGTTAGTATATTTAGGGTTATTAGTCAATCTGTAATTATTCAATAAACTTTATTGTCTTTAAACTTTTGTTTCATCTATCTTCAACCTTTAACATTTTGCATTTCACTAACACCATTTTAAGAGTTTGCATTATCGATTGTGAGAAGCTTGAAGGGGCCTACCCAATGACATGCACAAACTCAACTCCCTTCAACAGTTATGGATAGAAGGATGTCCAAGTATTATATCATTTCAAAGAAGGTATACCCCACCAATCTAACAACACTTGTAATTGGAAAAATGTAGAAATGTTGTATATGGGACTCATCCAGTGATTGCACAGGCTTACCTCTCTTACATATCTCGGGGTTAATTTGATGTGATGATGAAGCAGTGGTTTTGGACGAGGAGATGCAATGATGTTGCCCCCTCTCAAACAAGTCTCTCCCTTGGAAATGTTCAAAATTAAAAAAGTTATATTCAGTGAGTTTTCAAAGCCTTACCTTCTTGAATCTCCTTGATCGATGACTGCCCAAATCTTACATCATTTGAAGTGGGCCTGGAGGTACTTCAATGTCCAAAGCTGAAAAAAAGAGTGCAAAAGGGAGAAAGGAAAAGAGTGGTCCAAGATTGCCAACATCCCTTGCGTTTTAGATGACAAATTCATGCTCGATCCAGATTCAGATTAAAAACGAGTAGATATTATTATCATTACTCATTCCATCTCTTGTCATCGTTTTGCATAAAACAAGATCAGCTTGGTTTCTATTATCCAATATTAGTGAGGAGACTCTTTTTATTCTACACCTGTATTATTAATTCAGCAACCTAGCTTAAATTGAAATGCTTCTTTCACTTTCTATTTTATTTTTTATGTAATGATAGTGTTTTTAAGCTTTACAGTTCTGCATAATTTTTAAACTTTATGTTAAAATGTACTATCGTCTAGGGAATAGTTTATTTTATTTTATTTGTTCTAACACTATATTTGGCTATACATGCTATTTAAAAACTTATTGTCTAAATCGTTAAAAAAAACTTATGTTTAGATTACTATACAGACAGAGAGACATTTTATTAAGTTCAAATTATACATATGCTTAGCAAGGTCCATAGACAGACACACATACACACACACACAGACACAAATACATATACAGACTTTTATGGATTTCCTGTGTGTGTTTGCTTTCAGATAGATCATTCTACTTTGTTAGCTTATTCTACTCTTATTATATATTCTTTTGTTGGTGTGTCTTCCTCGATCTGACAGATGCGTAATTTTCCTAAAAACGACAGTCGATCGAGACAGTCCAATTAAGTAATAAAAATAGGGTATTAACTAAACTTTTATTCAGTTTAATTTCTTCATCTTGATCATCAAACTAAGAAAACGTTTGGTTCTATTACCTTTAAATCAAAACAATTAATAGTCATTCACTAACTCGTTTGCGTTCACATAAATTTTTAAGGTCATAGTATTAATGTAAAATGCCATGCTACTCCAACTGTAAATTAACCAAAACGGAGTGAATTGTGTTACTACTACAAGAGATTGAAGGTCTTCACCTTTTATGTCGAACTCAAAACACTAGGAAGTTATGTCTAATGGATTATGCAATTTCATCCTTGAAAGCAATACCTCGCTGCTCTTTCAAACTCTCTCGAGCCTTCTGCAACTCCCAACAAAAATCTCCGACGAAACCGGTTGCCCATTCTCTTTCTTCGCTTATCCGTAAGATCTATGGAATTTGTTCCACCTCATGCGGTGGCTATGTTCCCACCCTCTCCGTTGGCTTGTGTTCATTTGGTTGTGTTTTATGTTGCTGCTATTTTGGTCTTTGAGATGCAAGGGTCAGATTGGCAAAATAAAAGATGGCCGATCATTTTCTGCAGTTGATATGCTAGAGTTCTGGTTGGGAAAGTCAAATCAAGTGGAGATGCACTTCAATTGTATGTCTAGTGCATTGTGTTCTCCCTGTTTGTCGGTGCGAAAGTAAATAGTTTGTCTTAACTATTTATTGTATCAGATTACCTGTAGATCGATATTTTTGTGTTGTTATTGGAATGAAATTATACTTTTCGTCAAAAAATTGGCTGATGGGCTTGGGCAACACAAAGAATATGGGTTTGAACTCAGAAAAAATTTGGGAACTAAATGCAGCGGAACAATTGACAAAACAGAACCATTTGTAATTGTATCTACATGTCACTTTGCTGTCCAAAACAATTATCCGAAAAAAAACAATAACAATAACAAATAACAAAACAATGTTGAACAACAAAATACTCCTTTCTCTATTGAGTGTTAAAAACTTAAAATTCATATTAACACTCATGCTCACCAATCAGTCAGTCGTAGAAATTAAAGAATTGGTTTATTTATTCCCTTTTTCCCAACAATAATAATCCGTATACTTTTCCAAAATAAATAAACATACCATTAATTTCCTTCATTTATCCCCACACTTCATTTATTTTCTCATCTATGCTTCTCATATTTTCTTTCTTCCAGATTGAATTTGGTCAATCACAAAATTAAAATGGAAATAATCATTTCCATTATATTTTTGGAATTTGAATAACTAAAGATGTTCCTTTTAGTTTTTCCATGTCAAGAGATTTAAGAACACACTAAAAAGATTTTTTTTTGTTTTTCATGAGTACATGCGTAGTAGCATCAATATGCTTGCTCTATGAAGATATTTCTTTCTTTTCAAATTTTCAGATTTTTTTGTTGATTAAATAAACAAATAAATAATATACAAAAAAGAGGAAAAAGAAAGAAAAGAGGTAAAAGAAAAGAAAAGAAAAGGAAGGAATTTACAAAAAAATGGAATTTTCAAAATAATGACCTAAATTGGTGAATGAATTTAATTATTAATTTTCGGACATTTCAACCGCCCATAAAACATATCTTCTGAAGCTGAATCAAGGGGAAAATTAGTTAACTGAACTTAAGATAAAATTTAATTGACAATCTTAATTCTGATAATTAACTTCCAAAAAACTACTTGTATTAAGAATGTAAGAACACATTCTTGAAAACATGCTTTTTTGTTTTTCATGAAAACCGTCCACTGAAGTAGCTTTCCATTCTGCCATCTAATTGAAGAAATTTAGTTGAATATTTCTTTCACCATTCAGTCAGTTTATTAGGTGGCTTCATTTTGGAGATCTTGTTGATTAAATAAACAAATAACTAGTATATCATTTTCTTCAAAAAGAAAAGTAAAAGAAAAAGAAAGGAAGGAATTTACAAAAATTAATTTTTTTCAAAAAAGAAGAGAGGAATTTAATTTGACTGTTAATTAAGGTATCAAGAATCGGACATTTCTAATCCTATTTTTTGTATATACAAGTGAATAAAAAATTAGCTTCATTCCCTTCCTTTTATTAAAATTAATTTTGTCCAATCTTAATCTTGTTAAGTATCCAATTAGTAGCCTTCCCATCGTTTTATACATTATCCTAAACAATCCCAAATGTAAACAATAAATTTTTGACTTTTTTCAATTTTTAAGAAATCCACTGAATAACAATATATTCTGCAAAATCTTGAAGAAATTTAAAGTTGAATAATAACAAATAATAGTTTTATTAATTACATTTTGCATGTTCAAATGCAATTTTATACAAATAACATTGTTTTAATTGCCTATTTGCTTTCATTGCATATTCACATTAAGACTTACACTTCAAAAAAAGTTATAAAATTTAGAGAGTAAAAATTTATATTTTTACCAAAAAATATAAAAAAATTAATTTTAATTAGGCTTGATTGACACTTTACTTTCAATTTATATTGTTTTTATTATTTAATTTGAACCTTTAGGTTTCAACTATGAACATTCTTAAATTAAATTATCTATAATAAAAAATTTTGTAATAGTTTTAAAACTATTTAAATTTTAATCCTACAAATCAAGCGCGTAACTTATTTCTTGTTCTGCCCATCACATTATCCTAAACAATCCCAAATGTAAAAAATAAATTTTGACTTTTTTCATTCCAAACAAGAAAGGAAATCTGAATAATCCATCCCAATAGGAAAAATTACCATCCATATTGTCAAATGCAATTTTATACTAAGACAAACTTGCTTCTATCAGACACCTTACACTTAAAAGCTTATAAATTTAAAATCTTTATCCACAAAAATATAAAAAAAATTAATTTAATCGTGGATTTGACACTAAATTTATATTGTTTTTATTATTTAATTTGAACCTTTAGGTTTCTTGAACATTCTTACTAAAATTATAAATAATTAAAATTTATAATAGTTTTAAAACTATTATAAATTTTAATTTTCTAGAACTTATTTTTGTTCTGAGGTTGTTTTATTCCCATTCCAAACAAGAAAGGATCTCATAGGAAAAATTACCAATATTCCACATTCTCAAGACAAAATGTACACACCACACTTAACAAGATCTTTATCCTTCTAAGATGGCAGACTAAAATTTAGAATATTGCAGCTGAAAATTCATAATCATTGGCACTAAAATAGAATATTAAGCACATGGTGTAGTATGAATTTAAAACTTAAATTTTTCATTTGCATTATTTCATTCTAAATCTATTCTCAAGCATTTTTTATTTTAAGTGTTAAGATCACCGAAAATCACCCAATCAATTCACATACAAACTTGAAAAATTTAACGCTACGCATAATTAAATTTACATTCTTATGCGATCGACACTCGCCACTATTAATCTATATTACGATAGATTCACGCAAGCATGGTTCAATAAATAAAGAAATGAAAGCTTATGAATGCTTGAATGATCAAGTTTTACCTCAAAGAAAAGATATGAAAACGAAGTTAGAGCTTGACTTTATATAAATGGATCAAGAAACTAGTAGTTACTCTTTTAAAACTCTCTTAAAATAAGACATTCTTGTGCTATCAAATCATCGGAATTTCAAGAATAGTCAATTATTAATGCAAAGATGTTACTATTTGAAATAGATTTTAAAATTTTAAACCTAAGCATGCCACTTCTAAAATAATCGAATAACCATTTCAAAGATAGAATGTTTTTTTAGAATATTAACTAATGACCGCAATGGGGAGGCGAATGACTCTACCACTAATTTTCTCAATTTTCTAAATTTTATAATTTAGCCTCAAAACTTTTTAAAATTATGTACTAGCCCAAAATGTTATAAGACCTTTCAAATAGGTCCTCTTCAATAATTTTAAATAATACTTGTATGATTTCAAAGTTTTCAAAAATTTGAAATCAATCCATATACTTGAAAAACAACCATTTTGATAAAAGCACTTGATTTTCACTTTCATTAAGTATATGAGCTTTATAATATGAAAACAATAATGTATTTATATGTCATGATCATGATAATGATTTGAGCTTTTAAATGTTTAATCATGAACACATTTAATCATACTAGCTTTACAAGAAATGTGAAAAAAAAGTGTATGACTAGAAAGAAAATGAATCCAAAACTAAGAGCTCTTAAAACAGTTGCATTTTATAGTAGTATTTTCAAGACTAGTGAAAACGACATTGTCTTTACCGCTTGAGCAAACTTAAGTAAGCTATGACCAAGCATGAGCTAAAGAATCAAATTTGTTAAAGTCATTACACACGTGTCCAAGAGATTCGTGCAATCCTGGTTTTAATACCAAGAGTATGTAGGCCGATTGTCAGGATTGCAGTTGCATTGATTCCAGAGTCTTCCAAAAGAGATCAAAGAGAGAGAAAGAATAGTTTTCTGTTCCTCGTAATCTTCTCTCGTAAAATCTATAAAATCCATCTTCAATCATCAATAAAACTCTTTTTCGTGGCTTCCTCTCACGGATGTGATTATGCATTTATGCACAATCAACCCTCGCTAATTATTTTGTTCAGGTGATTATATTTTGTTTCTGTATCGAGTTAATCTTCTATTTTTAACCTCCATTAACCTTAAAGCTAAGTTCTTTAATTGGCATTAAAGCTTTAGGATTGGTTGTTAGTTCAGTGTGCAACTTGGAACAAATCTTCAGTTCTTCGGGCGCGTTTTTGCTTTCAAGATAACGAAGAGAATTAATCATTACATGTGGTATCGTAACTTAAGGTCCTTAATCCAAGATCTAAGTACGGCTACTAACAAGATTGGATTCAATAATTCAATAGTAAAAATGACTTCAACATGTGGAAGTTTAAGATCGTAGTGTTGATAACCCACTTGCCTTAAAGATGGCCTTCAACCAATATCCAATAAAGAAGAGAAAGAAGTATCTTCTTCAAAACCTCAAAACAAATGGTTAAGATAGATAAGAGGGCTAGGGACCATCATCTTGAGTCTTAAAGATTCGGTGATAAGAGAAGTGGCTAAAGAACCCATAAGCTAACCTATGTGCAAAATCGAGAGCATAAATATGAAAAAGTCTCTTACTTGTAAGCACTTATATGAAAAAGAATATTCACATTAAAAATGCTTGAAGGCTCATCTTTTAATGATCATTGGATAAGTTTAACAAAGTCACAAGCGGATACTTTGAAACCATATGATCGTTGCGTTACAGTGATGAAGATAAAGTCACTCTTAATAAGTTCTGTTCAAGTCTTATAAGCACTTTATTGATGCCTTGATGTATGGAGGCAAACATTAACTCTATACGAGGTTAAGTCAAAGATTTTAAGACTAAAGAATTCCGGGGGAAACAAAGTCTTGGAAATAAGTATGTCAAGGTTTAATAATAAAAGCAAGGCAAATGAAAAAATAAGGAAAGAATAAAGAAAACCAAAGAACTTGAAGTGTTTAACATGTTACATAAAGAGGCATTTCAAAAAGGATTGTCCAAAAAATAAGCCAAGCAAAAAGGTCATAACGGAAATGTAGAGTTTATTGTTAAAGAAGGATATTGAGTTTCTTGGTGTTGGTGTTTGCAACAGAAAGTAAGACAAATGTAAAAATACTGGCATCGAAGTTGTACCTTTCACATACACCCTAATAAAAGTTATTTTTACTGAATATCATGATTTTAATTGGGGTAGTGATGATAAGAAACAATGCCATGTGGCAGATCATATGGATTGGTAATATTAGACTTAAACCGATGCATCCATACAAGGAGCTAAAATAAGTTGGGTTTTGTGCCTCGATCTTGGAATCTGATTTCTTCGTACGCTTGATCAAACGGGGTATATTGTTGGATTGAATACTTAGGAGAAATGATTATAGTCAAAGGCAATCAAACCATCATGAAGTGGTTTAAGGAAAATGAGTTTTTGTCTTGGATGGGGGAAGTAGTTACTTGTGAAGCTGTATGTAATCGATCATTTAATATCGGAAAACCAAAACTATGGCATTTAAGCTAAGCACATAAAGAAAAAGGGATTTAAAGAGCTAGATAAACAAGTTGTTTTAGGGGTGACAAGATTGGAAACCCGGAATTTATTAGGGTTGTCTTTAGGGAAAGTAACGAGCTACTTCAATAGGTCAATCCATAAATCCAAGTTAAAGGCGGAATATATTCACTGATTAGGGGCAGATAAAGAAATGTCTCTGTAAAGTAACATTTTTCTTGTATATCATCGATGACTACTCGAGGAGGGTATAAGTGTATATCCTCAAGAGTAAGGATCAAGTTCTTGAGAAATTCATAGAATGTAAGAACTTTATAAAAAATCAATGTGAAAAGAAAGTAAAAAAAAACCTCATAACTAATAATGGCTTATAATTCTACAATCAAACATTTAATAGTTTCTGTTCAAATGAAGGAATCAAGACATAAACTCATGAGGTTGATTCTCAACAAAACGGATTGGCAAAAAGATGAACAGACTCTCATGGATAAGGTGAGTATGCTGGTTCAATTTAAACTTCCCAAGACTTTGTGGGCTAAAACACTTTTGATCGCTTGTTATCCGATTAGCTTAAGTCCTCTACAACTATTGATTTCAAAATGCCTTATGAAAGAGGATCGGTCAACCTACATATTATGGAAACTTGAGAGCATTTGGTCAGTCTAAATTTATGCTCATACAAAGCCAAGAAAAGCTAGCTCCTGGCTTTGCTAAGGTTTCTTTATAAATTATCCAGACGGCATTAAGGGTTACAAAATTTAGTATATAGATTTAAATATTCCCAGATGCATTATAAGTAGAGATGTAATCTTTAATTAAAGGGAATTATTGAGCCAGAAGTCAGTTCAAAAGCCAACTGAGGGTGATTCTGAAACTACTGTTAAACAACAGTTTGAGGTGGAGCTCCTAACTATGATGATTCACTTGAAGTTGTAGATTCAGGTGATGTCATTGATAGTTTAAAGGATTCCAAAACCTCACAACAAGAACAAGAGTCACAGGTACAGGAGCAGGGATATCAATTAACTAGAAACAAAGCCAAGAGACACATCAAACCAACTAAAAGTTTTGGATATGCTGATCTTATTATTTATGCATTAACAACTACACATGAAATTGATGATGATGAACTTAATAGCTTTAAAGAGGCAGTCCAAAGCAAGTTTAACAAAGAGTGGTAGAAAGCCATAAATGAAGAAATATCATCTCTACATAAAACTAACACATGGGAACTAGTCAAGAGACGTAAAAGCAAAAGAGTTATGGGCTACAAATAGGTTTTTAAGGTAAAAGAAGGGTTGACAAGTTCTGAACCATTGAGATTTAAAGCAAGACTGGTGGCTAAAGGGTATACATAGAAGAAATGGGTTGATTTCAAGGAAGTTTTCTCTCTAGTTGTTAGGCATGTATCAATAAGAGTGTTTTTAGCACTAACTGCAGTTCAAGACATAAAGTTTGATCAACTTGATGTCAATACTACATTTTTGCATGGTAGACTTCCAGAAAGGATTTTCATGACTTAACCTGAATGGTATGTATGCTTGCTTAAGAAATCACTTTTTGGTTTGAAGCAGTCCCCAAGATAGTGATTTCTCAGATGTGATGAATTTATGCTGACACATGGATTCATGAGATACAATTATGACTATTGTGTGTATTTCAAGCTGTTGTAAGATGATCACTACATATACCTCTTTCTATATATGGATGACATGTTAATAGCTTGTAAAAGGAGAGATGAGATAGAGGAATTGAAGATGATGTTAAATTCTGAATTTGACATAAAAGACGTAGGGTGCCAAGAAGATTTTAAGGGTATAAATCAAAAGGAATAGAACTAAAAGGTAAATATTTCTTACTCAAGAGAAATATTTCACTAAGGTTCTTGAGACTTATAAAATGCTGTATTTTAAGCCTATACAAACTCCCTTAATAGCACATTTCAGGCTGACTAATCTCATAAGCCCAAAAACAGATGAAAAAAGGCTTGACATGGAAAATATGCCCTATGTAAATGTTGTTTGATGCCTAATGTATGCCATGGTGCTAACAAGACCAGACATATCTCATCGAGTGAGTGTGGGTCATAGATATATGGCATCACCAGGGGAGAGAACATTATAAAGGTCATTCAAATGGATTATAAGGTACCTAAATGGTCCTCGAGCCATGGTTTGGTGTATGGAAGGTTTAAAGGAGATATGATGGCTTGCAGGGTTCGTAAAATCAAATTATGCAAGAGACTTGGATGGAAGGAGATCATTGATCACTACATGTTTATACAAAGGGATGTCTCATAAATTGGAAGGCAACTTTCGACGACATATGGTTGCTTTCCCACCACGTAGGTAGAAATACTGTAGCAGCCCACGAAGGCGGGCTGAAGGAAGCTTTATGGTTACAAGGATTACTGGGTGAATTATGGGTGAAGCAGAAGTCTGTAACAGTCCATTATAATAGCTATATTGCTATTTGCTTGTGCAAAAATCCTGCACATCATGAAAGAACTAAGCACATAGATGTCAAGCTTCATTTCATTAGAAATGAGGTGTTTACAAGAACTGTGAAGATGTCCAAGATGCACACTAATGAAACTCCAACATATATGCTTACAAGGTAGTTCCTTTAGCTAAGTTCAAACCAGGCTTGAACTTGGTTAAGTTGAGCAATCGTTGAATTGCTTTAAGTTGGAGAAGGAGGCAGAGAGAGGAGCTTTGATTCAAGGTAGAGATGTGCGGACTAAAGTGCAATAAATCCAAAACTAAGAGCTCTTAAAACGGCTACATTTTTTAATATCAAGTTTAAGGAAAAATGACATTGTCTTTAGTTGTTTTGTGCAAACTTAAGTCATGTAACCGAGCATATGAGCTAAACAATCAAATCTATTAAAGTCATTACACACGTGTTTAAGATCTGTGCAACCTGGGTTTTAATACCAGGAGTATAAGGGGACCGATTGTTAAGGAAGGTTGCATTAATTCTAAAAAGTCTTCAAGAGAGATCGAAAAGAGAGAGAGATAGTTTTCTTGTTCCTTGTAATCTTCTCTGTGTAAACTCTGTAAAACTCATCTTCAATCATCAACAAAACTTTTTCTGTGGCTTCTCCCATAGATGTAGATTGTGCATTTATGCACAATTAAACCACGTTAATTATGTTCTTTGTGTGATTGTATTTTATTTCTAGATCGAGTTAATCTTCTATTTTTAGCCTCCATTAACCTAAAGCTAAGTTCTTTAATCGATATTGAAGCTTCAAATTAGTTGTTGGTTTAAGTGCAACTTGAACAGATCTTGGAAAGGTTCTTAGGCAGTGGTTTTTTGCTTTCAAGATAACAGAGCAATCAATCACTACAAAAAGATTACTAAAGTTAGTATCCTTAATGCTTGTCCTTGACTTAATGAGCTTTGTCAATTGAGTGCTTTAAAGTTGATCTCACATGAATGATTTTTTTCTCCAAGAGATAATAAAATTGGAAGAACATGTTTTCTATTCTACCTTTAATACATGCTTTGTTATCATCAAAATCAAGGTTTTTATAATCTTTAGATCAACAATCTCTCTCCTTTTTATGATGATAAACACCACATGTATTTTGACATTAATAAAGGAATTTTAATAACAAGATTTTTGAGAAATACAAAGCCCCCACTAAGTATAAAACGAGTTTATAAAATATCAAACTATCAAAAACACTAAAAGAAGCTCAAGATTAGTGAATCAATAAATAAACCATAATTGAAACACTTCACTATAATGTCATCAAGCATGCAAGAATTTTTCAAAAAAGATCCCATCATATCTAACACATAAGCACTTTATCATATCAAAATGCATCCTTTCTCTCCACTTTTACACATCATCAAAAAGTATTTTGAGCACTAGTCCATAATCAATAATCACATTTTAGAGAACAAGAAAGGAATGAAAAGGAGAGAGAGGGAACGAAAATGAGGAAAAAAGAGGTTAATCTCAATTTTATTGTCTAGTTTGATCTTAAATTTATCTCTTCTTCTCCTCTCTTTTCTTTTTATTTCTTCAAATCAAATATGTCATTAAAATTTATAAGAAAAATAATAATACTTGCAAGAACAACAATGTCAAATAATCGAATTTTAGATATTTGTGATTTATAAAAAAGGATATTATCATTTTCTCACCTATTGATACATTAAGTCAGTACCAAGGTTTGGTGAAAACTATATTTTACATCAAATGTTTACACTATTATCACTTTACTACTATTTCATTAACAGAGTTAAAAATTTGCTGATGTCATAAGGCTATTTAAGGAATTTCACATTAAAGCCAAAACACATTGTTCAATTGTAAAAGAGATATTACCATTTGCCCACTCAAGTTTTCTACCACATCAAGTTAGTACTAAGGTTTCTTAAAACCTATATGTTACTAACAAATGTTTAAGCTATTATCACTTTACCACCAAAACATCAACACAATTAAAAATTTGCTAATGTCAAAGGACATTTAAGAAATTTCATGTTGAAGCCAAAACTTAACACGATTATTGAATGATGAAGTGCTAAATTTGGAGTATTTTGGCTTGCCATTGTAGTGTTTGAAATGGTTTAGGGTTACTGGTGTTAAATGATATTATCAAAACTAAAATACTTAACTAGTTACTTGGAATTTTGATATTTGAGTGCACAATAGCGTGTTTATATAATAAAAAAAAGTAATCATTTTTTTAATATAACAACTACCTTTTTAGGATAATTTCTCTTTTGTATTTTCTTTTTCCCAAATAAAAAATCATCTTTTAAAATCTAAGTTAAATATTTAGATATTTTTTACATATTGATAGTAGAGTGATAACAATTTAAATATTAGGTGGTAAATGTAGTTTTCAAGAAATCTTGGTACTAAATTGATATGTTAGAAAACTTTTAGTGGGCAAATGATAAATTTCTTTTTTGTAGTTTTTTTCTTTTCAAAGGAAAAAAAAAAATTATCTTTCAAGCTCTATGGACAAAATTGACTTTTAACTCATATTCCATTAAATATTAACTTATTTCTAAAGGATATGTGGTAAATGATAACAATATAAATGTTTGATGGTAAAATGTAACTTTTACCAAATCTTGATATTGACTTGATGTGTCAGAAAAAATTAAATAGAAAAATGATAATGTCTTTTATAAAAACGAACAAGATGCCACTTATATTTAGCTATTGAAAAAAATATTATTCAAACATTTTAGACTTTAGCTAAATTCAAGCATATTTAGATTTTAGTAAAAAAAAATGCTATCTTATAGTTTTATTTTAACTAATAGTTCGGGCTTGTAGTTTTATATTTATAATACAACATGTTTAAATAAAATTTAATAATTTCAATGGGACAAATGTCATCATTACATTTTGGTAGTTTGGTTGAATATTAATAATTATACTAATAAAGTAGTACTAATATATCATTTAGAAATATTAAATTTAGTGTAAAAAAAGTTAAAGTAATTTTTTAGGTGTTTAGTAATTCTACCTTATGATGATAAAATAATTGATATTAAATTTATGTCAAATAAATCTCAGCGGTTAAATATAAGAGAAAATAATACGTACACCTTGAGGTTTAAGAAGATAGTTATGTAAATCCCTAAATTTTTAATAAATGACATAAAAATCCCCTTTTGAGTATAATACCATTTATAAATAGTAAAAAAAATTTGATTTAAAGTTTTTTAATAACTACAAATATAATTTAAATAGTTTAATATGTTCATGGTAGACAAATAATATTATAATATTTTTAATGATAAAATAATTTTTAAAATATAGATTATTATATTTATTTTAGTAATATATTTGTATTTATTATAAAAATTTTAAATAAAAATTTGGGTTAAATAGATTTTCTAATTAATAAAATATTATAACATAAAATATTATAATTATTATTGTTACATTTATTTTAATATTATATTTCTATTTCTTATAAAATATTACAATTAATTTTTTTGAGTTAATAGAATAAAAGGGCATTACAATAAAAAGAAGTCTTAGTATTTTTTTAAAAAAAATTGAGGGTTTATATGATTACTTTTCAAAACCTTAAAACGGAGGTGTGCTTTCTCTTAAATACAATAAAAGTTATAGTTAAAAAATAAATAAATAGAGGTGGATTTAATTGATTAAATCTTTAAATTTTATCTTTATTTGAATTTTTCAAAAATAATATGTACTTACCGTAATAATTTTCGAAAATGGTTTGGGTTTAGATTTAGAAAACTTGTAAACAAAAGTAAGATAAAAATAAGCATCCAAATTTTGTCTTGAATTTCGCACTCCCTCCAATTTAACCCAAAATGGAAAAGAACTCGGTAGGAGCAGAAGGGGACGACGATGAGCCAATCACGGAACAGGAACTCGAAATCGTTGAAGCAATAGAAGCCGCATATGAACTGTCAATCACAAGGAAAAGACAAAGTCCTCCTGTTCACAACAATCATACCCATCGGCCCATGCCCATAACTCGCCGCCGGTTGCCCTCTGCACTTCTTGCTTCGCCTTCTTCACCTTCGTTTTCTCTATCACATTGCCAAGGTCCCATCTATTTCCTCACTCTTGCTCACTCTGGTCTTAGCTTTGCTTAGTTATTAACTTAAAAAATGATTATTAGTTGATTTTTATTTCTTTATTTTGAATAATGTTAATGTGGGGTTAATTGACAGTTATTATTAATATGCATTTCTTTCATGGAATTAAGTTTTAGACAATCTTCCAATTGCTTTTTTTTTTTTTTTGGTGGCCTGTTTTGATCACTATAATTGGTGTTTTTTATATAATTTTTTTCTGCTTTGTAGTTTGCATTATGGATTTGATTTAACAATGTGGGATTGATCTAAATTTACCTAGGGCTCTGTTTGGTGTTGTGGCTTAAAAGCCACAGCTATTATAAAATGGAAGCACTAAATTAAAGTTGATAATAATGGTAAATATGAATATTAAAGTTAATAATTTTGAAAAAATGATAAGAATCATATAGATTTTTCATCAAACAATTGTGGAGTAAAATCACCTTATCAGATTTGCCCAACCATTCACAACTATGGTTTAAAAGCGACAGTTGCTGAAAAAAGTACTAAATGTAGCCTAAATATATAGTTTTGCAATTTTATACCAGAGTTGAAGCTGGAAAAAGGGTACACTGTTATAATGTTGTGATATTTATTTCTTCGATCTAGGAGCTAACTCGAGGTTGAAATACCCTGCAATGAGGTTTGGAGGTCAAATTTTGTATAGCAGAACTTCAACAGAGGTAGAGAAGGCGCGATTGAGCTTCGACGGATTCTTGAAGCTAATAAAAGTGAAGCAGGTCAAGTTGTTGTTGGATTTGACATTGAGTGGAAGCCCACTTTCAGAAAAGGTAATTCGGTTTTTTATATTCTGCAAGTTGATCTGTCCATGTCATTGAATTTTCACTTCAACTTGGAATGCCAACCTTTGAATGTTAATGTGTCTAGAGATTGAAGCATGTAGTGAATTTTCTTTGTTGCATGGTCTGTTGAGGCTGTATGGTTGATTATGAATTAAAACCAACACCTTGAATTTGCTTTTGAAGCAGAAGATGCAAGTATTCGTCTATTTGCTCTTGTGCTGGGTAGCTGTAATGCGAACTAACCAACTACCAGTAACTTCAGCTTTCTTTAATTAAGGATATTTTATTGTCACAATTTACTAATTTTCTGTTATCCTTGTGGGAGAGTGTTAAGGGATTAAATAAGGAGTTTGATACTGCAGATGTTTTGAAGAAAGTAAAAACATCTATTGCCTAGTGTTGGTCCAACTTTATATTTTTCATTTAGTTTTACAGTTGGGAAGCCCCACTAATTGAGTAACTGGAGAAAAAGAACTTGCTGAATTTGTCTTGACTTATATACTTCCTCGAAAGTTAGTCCATTGTAAAGCGGAATTGTGAACTCCCAACATTTTTCAATCAAAATAATTCTGAGGCTTATAAAAACCAATCTATATGTTAGATTCACTTTAATTAGAGATGAGAGTTTCTTTTTTGTATTAGTTTATTTCTTTTGGTTGTTTATAATCATTTTCAGAGAATTGATGCAGGTGTTTTACCAAGAAAAGCTGCAGTTATGCAGATATGTGGAGACAGGAACCATTGTTATGTCATGCAAATAATTCATTCAGGAATCACTCCAAGCCTGCAACTGCTGCTTGAAGATTCTACAATTTTAAAAGTTTGTAATATCTCATGCAGAAAATTCAACCATTTAGTACAGAAATTCCTAGATAGTATGTTAGTTGATTATAATGATTGATGCCTGTACAGGTTGGAGTTGGGATAGGCGGTGATGCTGGTAAGGTTTACAGAGACTATAATGTATCTGTCAAATCTTCAGAGGATCTTTCCTATCTAGCAAAACATAAGATTGGCGGAGATAGTCAAAAGTGGAGTCTTGCATCACTGACCAAGATGCTTGTTTGCAAGGAGGTATCTATCCTAGTCTGCTGGATAAAGCTTGATGGAAATTCTCAGTAGAGCAGTCTTGAATCTATAAAATGATGCCTTTCTGCAACTGAATTATCTTGTGCATTTCTTTAAATATAGACAAATTGTTATTTTGCTATCTCACGCTCCCAACTCCTAACTGCGTATAGTTTCCTTCGTTTTGGCAATCTAGATCAGTTTTTGAACTCCTTTCAGACCCCAAAAAAAAGATTAGTTATTGAACCAGGTCCATCTGAAGAATTTCTGTTGCAGCGGCCATGTCTGCTTTAGTATTCTCTTCTCACCTACTTTAACCAGCAGTGTATTCAAGTCTTGTACCTTATCATAACCTAGATTCCATTGCCAGCGTCAATACCGAAACTTTGTTGTTTTTATGCCAAACATTTTTAGTAGTTGCAAAATATAGGTTCTTGTACTAGAAGAGATTTTGTTAGCTTGCCTCCTAGTGTTGGACAAGTTGTTCTTGCATTATCCAAATGTAATTTCCTCAAAAGGTTGGCTGCTAGAGGGTTTTACGTGTGTATAGGAGCAAATTAATGTTCTGACATGGACATTTGAGCATTTATGCTTTTGCTTTTAAGCTATTCAAAAGTTGATTACACATACATCACTAGCCCTATAAATTTGATAGTCACTATACAAGAAATTCAAAGGAATGGAAATGGAAGCCCCTTCTTATAAGTCTTAGGTTCGTGTGGGTAATCTAACTACAAGGTACTGAACTGTAATCGGTAGCTCATGATGTGTATGAAACAGGTGGAATGTGTCAAATACCCATATTTACGTCAGTGGGAGGATGATCAATATATAGGATCACATGGCCAAATTTTAGCTGCGTATAATATTTATCATCCCATCCCCTTTTCTTTCTTTCATTGTCGCTCGTGATCCTAGTTAGTGGTACTCAGTGGAGAAATGTTCTGGGGATTATAGGATTTTAAAATCTAACAGACACTAAGATTTCTGGCAGTCAACTGAAAAGACAAATTGCTAATTTTGTCTAGCTCTTTTGGGTACATTGTTTTATTTATAGTTGTAGTATGCTCTGTATTGGTGGTGAGCATTTTAGATGGGGAATCTTAATTAAATTTCTTAAACTCTGAAGCTTAAGAAGCCCAACAGAATTAGACTGGGAAATTGGGAAGCAGATGTTTTATCGAAGGACCAGCTACAGTATGCTGCAACAGATGCTTTTGCTTCCTGGCATCTTTATCAGGTAATCAGTGTTCACCACGTCTTATTGTCTTAAGCTTGGGAAGGCCTGTATATAATTTAGCTTTTTAGTATGTATAACAATTACTTGGAACTGCTTATACAGGTGTTAAAGAGCCTACCAGAGCCAGTTAAAGATGCTTCTGATCAAACAAGCCAGGAAATCAAAGATGTTCCAGATTAGACTTGCGCAATTGCTAAAACAGAAGTTTATTTCATGCGGTCATAAAATTAAATTTTGGAGGTCTTCCACCATTATTTGCCAGAGTGTTGAGCATGTTTAATGGAAGCTTTAGATGCAGGTAACTGTATGATGATTTATTTGGCGTGTGAGATGTAGATGTAACTTATACACTTTCTTTTTCGATTCTAGGTTTAGCTCCATTTTAATATTGATTAGGTTCCGACATTTTTTGCTTCTTTGTAATTTGTATGGTTCTCTAGTTACAATTCATAATCAAAATAGGACAAATGGAGGATGAATAACCATCCTCCGAAATCGAAATGGTTCAATAATTTCTATGAATTTATTCATGAAAAATGTTATGATGGTTCGAGCTAATAGTGGACAAAAATATTAGGAGATTAAGGATCTATTTAATAAACGTGAAAAATTTACAATGGCATGAAGATTCAAAGACCTGGATAACAAAAACTCTATACAATATGCTTAAAGAATTCTTCTTCTTCTTAGGCTTTGTTTTGTACTGAGATGTTATAGGAAAAAAAGAAAAAGGAGCTATGAATTAAAAGTTAGTAGTGTGTAGTAATATAATTTTTAAATAATAATTTTAACAAAAATAATAAAGATATTATTGATTTTTCATTATATAAGTGATGAATTAAATTAAATTAATTTTTAAGTCATGGCAGTCAGGTCTTGTTTAGTATTAAAGTGTTATAACTTAAAGCTATATTTACTATTAAAAATTGTAATTATAAAGTAAAAATTGATAGAGTATAGTGAATATAATTTTAAATAATATTTTTGATAAAATAATAAAACATTATAAATTTTTCATGATACAAATTAGTATTTGTTAAACACTTTATTGCTAGTTACAACTATCTAACTTTAATTCTAAACATGACTTTATAGTTTAGCAAACATTTTAGTACTATAATTTTGAGCTCAATTTTTTTAATTTCAATACTAAATGGGGTCTTATCGTCATCAGAACTAGGGACAAAAGGAGATTGGCGACCACATAACGTGATATTTGATAGCATTATAGTTCTCGCTGAGAAAATCAAAATTAATTTTCAAAAAAAAATCATTGATAGCAAGTGCAATGTCCATAAACCCCCCAAATTTGCCGGTTCTAATTAACAGAAAATCCATCAAAAGCATGTGCCTTCACACATGTTATTAGACAATCAGCATGTTGAGAATGACAGATTTTGTTCGTTTGCCATGCAAAGAAACAAATAATAATAATAAAATAACAATTACTTAACTAATAATCAATTGATTATGTGCTTTCATCATTCTATTGATTGATATTAGTTCTTACAATATCAAGTAATCTCGATGGTGTTAGCAAAGATTAACAAGCTTAATTACCCAAAAAAGAATCATATTTTTATATGTGAATATAGGCTACATTTGGGATTAAGGTTAAAAAATTATAACTTAAAAAAGTTACAATACTAAATTGTTTGATAAACACTATCAGTTATATTTTACACTTCTATGATAAAAAAATTATTATATCTTTACTAATTTTATCAAAATTATTGTTTAAAAATTATATTTACTACATACTATTAACTTTTATTTTATATTTACAATTTTTTTCTACAGCACCTGTAACATAACAACACCTCAATACCAAACAAGACCATAATTCACGTTCACAATTTTCACTAACAGCATATTAGTAATAGAAACATAAAATGAAGCGAAAAAGACATAAACTCTCAAGGTTTGAGAAAATAATTACAAAGACCCTTAAATTTTTATAAAGAGACACTAAGACTTCTTTTTAACCAAGATACGTACCAATTGAATTTAGTAATTAGAAAATTGACTTTAAAATTTTTTAATTAATAAAATTTTAATATATACACAATATAATCTATCTAGTAGACTAATAATATTAAATTATTTTTAACATTTAATAATATTAAATTTTAAATTATTATATTTATTTTAATAATATATTTATATTTATTATAAAATTTTGAAATAAATCTTTGGGTTAAATAGATTTTACAATTGACAAAATATCTCCCTATTAATAATATCAAAATTATTTTTACACAACATTCAAAATAATTTTAATTTATTTATTTTAATATTATGTTTATATTTCTTATTAAAAATTACTTTAATATAATAAAATAGGTCTAATAGATTGTAAAATATAAAAATATTTTTAACTATTAAAATTATTTTTAATTTTAGGGTCAATTTTTTGGGCTTATAGAGTGAAAGGGTATTATGGTAAAAAAGAAGTCTCTTATCGAAGACTTGGGACTTTTGTGCTAATTTTCTCAGATCTTAGGGGTATAGGTATTTTTTTTTCCTAAAATAAAATAACTAAATTATCGTTTATAATTGATTTATTCTCACATTAGAACCTTTGAATTTAATTTTTAAAAAAAAGTGGAGCTTAGGACATATTTTATTAAATATATCCATAATGTTTATAGCAAGATTTTTCACGTTGCATTACTTGATGCTTGTATATTTTTACTTCTTCATCTGCACCGACATTCAAGGACGATCCTAGTAGATAAGATAAATTGGTATAGTCCCAGCAAGATTTCAGGTAGAATCCTTTATTTTTAATTTATTAATCATAATTTATCTTAGTCTAATATAAAATCATAGTTAACCACTATGAACATTCAAGTACACATATACGAAAAATCTAGAACTTGGTCCTACCAGAGTAAAGATCTTGAGTCGCCCCAGAAAGTGCATATATATTCGATATTCGTCTAATCGTCACCATTTGAATGCGATGGAAAGAAGCAGTTGGTAGGCCCATACATGTGCGTGGGCCTCCCATCACATGATTCAAAATATTCATGTCTATCTCAATGTTTACTTTTGTCAGTTGACAATTTTTTTTAAAAAAAAAAAAAAAAAAACTGAAGTGTACTGGGAAACAAATATTATTGACTCATTTTAATATCTAAAAGAAATTAATAGATAAAAGAAAGTTACCCCATTGTCATAAACTATTTGGAGTTTTCCTTGTTATATATTAATTATATTTAAAACAAGTGCTTTAATTTACGTGTGTCAATTCTCCCTTGCATGCTGAATTCATGCACGTAAATATATAATAAGCTCCGATCAGATAGGTAAAGCCAGATCTGCTGTACTATATCTATATATCTATATACACATATAGCCCATAATTTAGGTTTGATACGGTGTGGCACTATTGCTAACTTCTATTATTTAGGGTTTGTCACAACTTGTCTTTAATACTATTAATGGCTTATTACTTCCCAGCTTAATATTTCAATGAAACAATTTTACTAACATGGTATAGTCACGGTTTCTAGATCGATCGATTCCCTTTATATATAAAATCTATTTTAATTTTTTTCCTCATTTTTTGGCTCACATTTCTTGCAATTCCCTTTTTACCATATTCGAGTTTTTATCTTATGTCCGCATTTCACCTGAGGCAAAATATTGAAATTTGTCTTTAATACTATAATTGTGTCATTACTTATAAGCTTAACCTTGGTTTTAGATCAAATAATAAATTACCTATCTCGTAATTTAGGTTAGCTTATCCATATTTTTCCTCGTCAATTACAGTATTAATTACTTGTTCGAGTCATTTTTTCCCCCTTTATCTATAGTAGTTATATTATGAAGTCTCCGACACCAGGACTAAAATAAAGCTATTTTTTTAATATAATAAACACCTTAAATTGTGCCATTCTAAAAAAAAAATATGATCTTAAGTTGTCTCAAGCGGTGTTTACTTTTCTAATCACTTCGGAGCCACATGATAATTCATAATTTGCACGAGAACCACTTGAAGGCCATAATAATTGAGATGTAAAGTTTGTAACCCGATTTTACAAATATTGTATTACTCGTAAATAAGTAAGCAAAATATAGATTGAAGAAACTATTCAAGAATTAAGCAAGATTTTACCTTTAAAGATCTGGGAAAGTTGAACTTCTTTCTTAGGAAATGAGTCATCAAAAATGAAGATAAACAAATTCTCAGGCAGTCCGAGCATTTTTATTTTTTGCTCAACAAATCTGGATTTCCTAAGCTCACTTTAATATGACTTTTCAAATAAAACTTATTTAAGTAGAGGTTTTGTTAGTAAAGCTTTTACAAACAAAGTTTTTACCCAAAAAAGTTTAGTTATTTGATTGTCAATAAGAGCTTTATTAAAAATTTATAAAATTATTTTAATATGTGAGTTTTTTAAAATTATGTTATGAAAAAAATAAAATAAGATTGTAAAATAAATAAAGGATATTTTAGACATGTTAACATTTAAAAAAAAAACTTTTTAAACTCTACTTTCAAAAGCCAAAAATTTGAGTTTTTGATTATAGAGTCAAAAGGTTATTTAATCTTTAGAAGTTCTGCCAAAAAAAAAATCAAATAACAATAAAATTTATAATAATAATTTATTAAATAAGCACTTATTAACATTAGATACGATATACCAAACAAACACTTAATAGTAAAGGTCCCTTAGAACCATGTAGAGATGATAAAATCTGAATTAGGATTCGATTCGGATCCAAGTGTAAGTCATCCAAATCCGAATCTATATTGATATTTTTATATCCAATCGCATTCAGATCTGCAAAAAAGTATATGGATCCATATGCAAGTAATATCCACACGAATTGCAAGCAAATATCCTAGATATCCGGATATGCATAAATTAAAATTCAATAATTTAAAATATAATAGAAAATTCAACAACTTACCTAATAATATCAAATAAAACCCAATCATAATTCAACAATCAATAATTTATTACCTAGAATAACATACAACACTATAAATTCTCAAACGAAAATACCACAACATAAATCAAATATCAAGAATAACATAAGTCCAAGTCTAAAACTGCCGCAAATCCACAAATAAATTTGTAAAAACACTAAATATCCATATAAAATAATGCAAATCCCAATATATTTTTAAATTTAATTTAACTTATATATTTTTTAATTAATTCTATTATATTTTTAAATTTAACTTATATATTTTTTATTTAATTTTAATTTAGTACATAATTTAACTAAAAATAATGTTGATTCGATATTCGATTTTCCGATGCATTTGCATTCGGATCCACATGGATTCTAAGTTTTAGCATCTAGATTTGTATTTTTTAATATACACATCTAGATTTTTTTGGATCCATATATTTTTGCGATCCACTCAACCATGCATGCACTGAGAAGTTAATCAAGGAAATTGGGTAAGCTTTTTAGGATGCCACTAATACAGAACAGAAGCATCATTGGCGGTCTTCAATATGATATCTTAACCAGACTTGAAACTGCCTTCTCAGTGAAGAAGCCAAACGGTGGGGATGTCATCCAGATGATAGAAGATCACAGAGTGGTTACTGCATGTGTGTATATGGGAAGCAACTTAAAAATATTGAAGCTTAAAGAAATAAAGCATGGTGGCAAGGCCAAGTGCAAAATCATAATACACAGCTGTAGATAACTCTTGCTTACACAGAACTAACTTGGATTTAGTTAATTATGAGTTAATTGGATATAAAGATTTCATTTGCTTCAATAATCATTCTTTGTGATAGCATAAGTGCAATAGTAACATTAGCAAATCTGGTGCATCATTCAAAGAAAACAATTGAGATTGATCTTCATTTTATTATAGAAAGTGGGCAAATCAAGAAGTTGAGATTGCCTTTATCCCAATTAAATATCAAATTGCCAATGTTTTAACTAACCCTCTGCTCTCAAAAGGAAAAGGGTGAGGCCGGGGGGGGGGGGGGGGGGGGGAGGGGTGAAAATACTTAGCCTCTACCATCTTTAAATTTCAGTTGCTTTATAAACACAATTAAATTTCTATTTGGAGCCTAATATTCTAATAGTGTGTTTACTAATTGGTACTCAGAATGTGATGGAATTGAAATAGGTTAGAATGGAATAGGAGAATTAAAATAAATTGTTTACTTAAATATAGAAATTGAAATTGAAATGAATAGTATTTTTATTGATGCGTTTACTTCATTTAAGAATCGGAATGGATTGTCTTAAATTACTAAAATACCCTTAGTTAATTATTTTTATTTCTATTATTACTTATTATAATAATTTTAATTATTATTATTGAAAAAATATTTTTAATTATAATATTGTTTGTAATAATACTAATAATTACTATTATTATTTTAAAATTAATAATAATTATTATTATTGTTGTTAAAAATGATATTATTAATAACAATGATATATTATTATTATTATTATTATTATTATTATTATTATTATTATTATTATTATTATTATTATTATTATTATTATTATTATTATTATTGAATTGAGCAAAAGTGAAATTACAAAATTTAGGTTGAGTAAAAAATGAGTTTAAGAAATGGAAACTTAATTCACACAACCTACAAGAGAATCAAGGCCTCACATGTTTCATTCTCATTTTCCTTCTATTTTAACAAGTAAACACCATAAAAATAATTTCAAATTGAAGATAATAAGCTAATGGTTAAAAAGTTTGTTTAAATGAAACCACAAACTTGTGTTTAGAGATATGAGAATTCAAAAAATCGTATTTTTTATACGTTATAGTTTCAATGATAATATTTTCACATTAATAAATGCAAAGTGTAATTTGAATATCCATGAAAAAAAAAAAAACAATACTTTGTATTTCCTCTTCAAAAGTGCACGCGGGTGATGATTTCAGAATTTTGAGAAAAGAGAAACATAGTTATTACTTATTAACAGTACTAGTTGTAGAAGTATCATTGCAAGTCTACTTCTTCTTCTTCTTCCTTTTTTTTTTCATAATTAAAAAGAGAATTAGACTAATACTCCCACCCGTAATTTATATCCTTACAATAAAATTCTTTTAAAAAGATCAAACCAATTTTTTTTTTAATTTCTAAGGATTTAAGGAATCCAAAGAAATATATTGCAACTAAGTAGACCTTGAAAGAGACTTTATATATTATTATTTCTTGTACTTATTTTAACATTAGAATATTTAAATTAGGATTCACCTACGTTGCAACAATGGTCCCAATGGTATGATACCATAGTTTTTGTCCTTATCCAATGTAACCATCGAATGATTCGAAGTTTAATCCAAGGGCTTAAATTATTTTTTCAATATTTGAAGCAGCAACTTACAATCACTGGAGTCGGTTGTCCATTAATTTAACATCATTGAGTGAGCATCAGGTTGGGAAGTTTCTTGGTGGTTGGAAAGTTTCTTGATATGGCAATAGTGGAACTGATTCCATCTCAAATCGATCTAGAGACAGCAATTGAGAAATTATGCTCGCTGTCTTCCTCTACTTCACTTCCTCTCTAGTCTTCACTTCTTACTCTCACTCTCACAATGTTTACAGCTCGATAAGTACAAGTACAAACCACAAAATGCCATTAACAATTTTCATTTGTTTTAGTCGTGTTTGTTCTTTTTTTTTTTTTGGTTTAGTAAGAAAGCAAAAAAAAAAGGGGGGGGGCGGCACCGTGATGGGATGATTTTAAGATGGAATGGTTTTAAGGTTTTGACAGAATGTTTGTTTTCTTGATTCATATAGGATTTGAATTTGAGCTCATACGGACCCGGATTTATTCGAAGATCCGTATTAGCGCTAAAATCAGATCATTTGAAGCTGCAGCTGGACCAAATCAGAACTAAGCCTAACAATGGATAGGATACGTAAGCTTAACCTTGAGAACCCGAAGCTGATTAGAATTTTCGTTGATCCCTCTAGAAATTACATGGATCTTATTACTAAACCTACACATCGGACTGTAATGGAGTCCGATTCTTTCGCAATTGATGAATCAATATTGAGACAGTTCAAAAAGGAAGTAAAAGAGAGAATCAAATTGACTTGCAAGATAATTACAGGGGCAAAAGAGTCTTTTGATAATCAGTTGAAGATTAGAAGTTACAAGACAATATTTTTGCTATGAATGAAGAGTTGACTAAGGAGATAGAATAAACAAATAAAAAAAGAACCTGTACTACATTTAAATCTTTATTTATTTAATATAGTTTTCTGCTATCTCTTTAAGCAACCGGTGACTTTAATTATCCACTAACTCATCCCAACCGTTAGAAAGACTTACTTTAAATCTAATGGCATTTCTTAATGAAGATAAAAGTGTGGTATGTTGCAACAGTTACAGCATCGTGGAGTCCTTTAGATTATTAACATACAAAAAATTCAACTGAGAATTGCGCATTCACACCTAAAATAGTAAAATGGGATCTGATTCTTGCAATATGTTTGGCCTCAATCATTCCATGTTGAAGATTGAATAACTAACAAATTATTTATTTAAAAAATACCATTTTGCAGCCCCAAAATTAAATAAACACACTGACTTCAACAAGTGTATTTGAATTAGCATGTCATAACAATACGTGGAAGCTTCTGCTTCTCAAAGGTGTTCTGCCGACAGCATGGTGAGAGAGAAATAGAGATGTCGCTTTCTTATTGTTTATCAATGGAAAGAAACTTTGTCACCATTGCAAAATCACTACCACCTCAGCGATAGCATTGTCTAGGATCTTCGACCGGCTATCAGTACTCAGAGTATTGAATAATTCTTGTTATTTCTTTATGGTAATATACATATAATATGGATTTTATTATTTAATTTCTTATGTCTTCATCACGAACGCGCTTATAATTTACCATATTTTACAAATTTATAAATGCTCGAGCGGTAATAATAATTATTTAAAATTTAACAATTGCCTACGTATATTTATTGAGTAACTTTCAAATATATTTTTTTAATTGATCAACGGAGTTCGAATAGAGATAAAAATTAGAAATCAAATTTAAACTTTGCCGACCTCTTTTTTCTTAAAGATATTTATAATCTGATTATTTATATGAGACTGATTGACTGAATTCAAATATCGGAGAGATATGAGTTTCGAATTGCAATGCTATTTTGATATTTCTTGTAAATACAGAGGATAAAAGTACTTTGTAAAATGATAATAAGAATGACAAAAAAATAATAATAATAATCCAATTGCGGCAGAGATGAGAAATAACTTTAAGGGAGTCCCAGCAATTGATATAATGCTTCGATTGATAAGGGAAACAAAAGAAAAAGGTCAAAAAGTGGAAAATGACTCCACGTGGCATGTCCTTTTTTTTTGCAACTTTTGAAAAAGCATAATATAAATCATTGAGACTTTAATTTTATAATAACGTTGCATGTAATAAAAGTATGGACCGACAAAAAATACTCCCACGTTTCTCAATACATCTATTACTAAATTTTAAAAATCATGTTTTTACTTAAGACCTTCGAATGTTAAATGTAATTCCAATTTACTCCTTTATTCATTTTTTTTTTCTTCTCAGACCCGTGCCTGTTTCTTTTTCCCCAGCCATTTAAAACAAATTGCTGTTGGTGGAAAGTTAGAAGTGAAAATGGTCATACAAACTCTTTTATGTCATCTGAAAATACATTAGAATTTTGAGTTGCTCGACATCATTTGATTGAAGAACAAAAAAATAAAGGAAAAAAATTCTTGTCCAGCTACACAATAGTAAGATGGAGTGATGATATAACTACTGAGGAAGAGAAAATTCATTATTTATCAAACCATGTTTAAATTTGGCAACTTAAAAGCATGAAACGATCAAAGGACTTTATTTGCATACCCTTTCCTCTTGCATCTGTACCTCTACACCAAATGCATTGCACGCATAGGGACACTAATTATCAGTAACTAATTCCCAGAAACACAATGATTATATTTTGAATACATGATTAATTAGCAAGTTTAATACCATTAAACTTTCTCTCTTTACTTTGATAAAAAAATTTATGAAAAGAAAATAGGTAGATTTATGAATCGTGACAGACTGATGTATATGTTATTTTAATTTATTTTGTCCTTCTAACTTTTGAGTAGTTTCACTTAAAGTTATTAAAGTAATAAAAAAATTACAAAAAATTAGTATCCAGAGTAGTATTGTGAATTTAAATAGTATTAACCTAACAGCATAATGTTCTTGTCTGTTTAGTGGTGAAAATAACTAAAATAGCATGTCTTTTTATCACCATTATGAAACATCTCGTTATCATCCACATGATTGTGTCACATTTCTTGCCTTCGATAAGACTCATTGAATTCCCTTCCTTTATCTAATTATAACTTTTTTATACTGTCTTTCCTATATTTAATAACGCGCACATTCACATACAGACACATATATAAAAATATTCCAATATAAGATTTTGGGTTTATTAAAGTCCAAAAAGGTTATTCAGCTATATAAATTAACAGTGTAATGGCATTATACTATTAAATGACTTAATAACCTTCTTGAACTTTAATAAAGTATAATATCTTAGAGTAGATCATTACTCTCTCTCTATATATATATAGATATATAGATATACATACACACACAAAATTAAAGAAAATGCAAGAGGTCCATAAAACATTTTAGTTGAACGCCCGAAAAGCTTAAGTTAGGAAGTAACAGCTTGTCAAACCATCAATTAGACAAATCTTAGTAGGTAATTTGCGGACACCGGAGCCTTACTCGCAATCTTTTTATTTATAATTTTAACATATATATTATTTATATTCATATTTTGGCCTCTTTATCTTTGATAACATTATACCATACTTGCTCCATCTTATATTCATTTATTACAGTTTGGCCTATTATCTTTTCCGTTTTGATATTTTGGTCCTCTCAATAAGTTTCTCACTCTTAACTCTGCCTCTTTACAAGAGCTTAAAAATAAGCCATAAAATACTTCCGCCTATAAATGTGCCAAGAGAGAAAGTTCAGCCACGGATCTTACCTCACCAACTATATTCGTAGAATTGGTTGGCCCACAAAATAAAACTATTAAATAAGGGCTGAAAAACAAGTCTTAACAACTCAAATTTATTATTTTATCAATGCCAATTAACATTGAAAATATTGAAATGAACACTTATGCATAGAAAATCAATCATATCCTTCAACAAATTTTTGAACCATTTAATTAGTTAATATTCTATTGGTGATGCTACATTATCAACTCCTTCCCAAACTCTCCCAATGTCACTTAATTTAATTATTATTATTATTTAAAAAAAAAGTAAAGAAACAGAAGGCAAACGACATGATTTCAAATTAATTTTCAAATAACTAAAAATTCCATTGACTTTGAACGGTTACGGTGTTGGGACTAGTCCTCAAAACGCTCCCCTACCAACTCAAAAAATTAGAATCTTAAACCAAAACTTAAAAAATGAAATAAAAATATCAGTTATTAGTCAAGAAATTATTAAAGAATGAAACCCTAAATTAGAATATGAAAATATAGTCACGTTTTACATAATGGTCTACCATCCACATCCACTTTATATTACCAAAATAAATACCATTCATTTGCACTATATGTATTGGTTATAAATGTTGGGTGTACGCTGTACATCTGTAATCTATTATACGAAGAATCATCTGAAGTCTATGCCGATTAATATTCCTTTTTATCAATTTTTAATGATTTCTTGTAATTTTCTTATTATTTTATTTTCAATGGATTTTGTTAAATAATAATGTTAGAATTCTCGAGTAATAATCCATTAAGTGGCATGATTCTGAATTGAGATTATTACGTCCTTCAACTCATGCATTTTTGCTAGTTTTTAGTTATAAAATTAAATCATGTGACAATTAAAAACAAGTAACGATACCACTTAGATTTCAAATGCTACTAATTTTTTTTAAAAAAAAAACACCAATCTTTTATATATGTTTTTGGTTAAATTTTTACAGCTAAATAAATCTGTGCTTTTTTTTTTTAATTTAAAGTTAAGGGTGTGATTTTAATTTTTAAGTGAATAA
>JASUUG010001125.1:0-42083 GCA_030449905.1 Luvunga scandens | reverse complement strand
ACCAACTGACAATATGCCAAGAACCATTCATGATGACAGTCATAGCGAAATGAAAAATTTATTCCGTAACAGTCAAATGCAGCAGCCATTCAATAATGATAGTTCTCAGGTTTCTCATTTTGGTTCCAACAGGTTAGGATGATATATATCATTTAGTCTTACAGTTAAATCTTCTTTATCTCATTATATTTGGTTAGTCATCTTGTTGTTCCATCAGATATGATGAAAATTATATTTAGCTACCATTTAAACAATTGCATATTATTTAGTCTTGATGCAAAGCTTTTAAATCCGAAGGAGCTTGTATCTTATTCTTTTATAAAATTAAAAGAAAAAGAAAAATTACCAAGGATATATATGATACTGGGGTCATCATTTTCCTGCGATGGGATGTTTTTTCTCTGTTATATTTAATAGAACCCATCTGATGTACGTGAGCATGTTTTCTCCATCTTAGTCCTTGAATCCAGAGACCACCCAGAGAAATTGTGTCACCAGTTGAATTTATTTTGCATGTGAACCTGTCATGCTAAGCGCTCAATGCAGACAGCTTTTTGTTGGCCTGATAATAATAATGCAGATTTTCTTTCATCCTTGAGTTTTATAGCTTCATCTTTTCTATAAATTGTATTTTTCTTCATTGTTTTGAGATTGACAAGCTAACTTGGTTGCACATGGGAAAACTCTTTGGTTGACCACGTTGACTTGTGCAAGTAGAATAAAAAATTGGCTGAGTAGCCAAATTGCGTGTTCACTGGTCTGTCTGACTGGGTCTGTCCATGGTTATTCTTGACTGCCCCTCCCCCCTTTCCTTTCTGCATTTAATGACATCACAAATTTGCATGTTTAGTCATGGCAGGTGCATCACTTCCGAAGTCTGCTGAAGAATTGTTACTTGTATTCTTTAGTCTCAAAATGTCGATGCATCAGATACAGAAAAACACCATCGCATTGCTGGATTCTGGATCACTTAAAATCTAATAATATTCAGAATGACTATGTTTTCATCTTTTCCTTTCATGCATTCAAAATCTGTAAGCGTTGATTTTTTTTTCCCTTGAAAGGGCAATTTTTAGTTTGAATTGAAGGAAGTTTACGTGTATCATGTTGTGCAATTTGTTTTTGATATGCATTATTAAGCAAGGAAATTATTTTACCTTTTCTGATTAAAACTCCTTTTCTTCTGATATTTTTCAATTCTTACCTAACGGTGCACTTGATTCTTACAGACAAAATCTTGTGCAATGTTCCTAATGCATTGGATTCAAGGGTCGCAAGGGGACCAGAAGAGATGAATGCATGGTTTCCTCGCACACGACGCAGATTACTTCCTCTACTTCTGAAGGTTGTTGATATATATGTTTTGGTAAACAATTTATGACTTTTGGAATCTAAGATGGCTCATTGCAATTCAGGAGGCCCTGGTATTGAGGGTTTTTCAAAATTATTGGTGAAGCTACACCTGGAGAGAAACTTCTTGGATGTGGATATCCTGTCCGTGGGACTACTCTTTGTATGTTTCAGGTGAAATTTTAACTTATATGAACAGTGAAATATGTTAAGCAGTTATTTGCATAATGTATTAACATCTAATATCTTAACAATTTGTGTTTTAGTGGGTTAATCTCCAGGATGGCACCAGGCATTATATTGAGGGTAAGCATTGAAATAAAGTTTTGACTTTTTGGTGATAGGCTTGTTAAAATATCTTAATTCATATGTTGTAAATTTTTTTCGTTCCAGGAGCCACAAATCCAGAGTATGTTGTCACAGCTGATGATGTTGATAAACTGATAGCTGTTGAGTGCATACCAATGGATGATCAAGGCGATCAGGTAATATATTATAGAGCAATGTTTATTGTATGTGATATATCCAGCATTTCTTTTTCTTTCTCTTGATAAAAAACCATGCATAATGTTCCAACTGATGTTAAAAGTTAGTATATGAGTTGAGATCTTTCTGGCCATAAAAATCGTGGGACCTTACGATTACGGAACCAAGTGCACCACCATCTTTTCTCTGAGATTGACATGACTTATTAAACTGTTGTGAAAAACAGAGGTATTTCTTTTTGGATTCAATCCTAATATGTAAACTAGATGATGTTCCCACCGGAGAGGACTTATAGTTGATTAAGACTTCTGAGGCAGTTGCATCTACATTAAAAGCTTCACTTTCTCCTTGTGGTAAAGTGAATTTGGAATTTTTTAATATGCCTATTCATATGCTTCTATTCACAGTCGTAGAGTTTATATCACCTTTCTGGGAAAAAAAAAAAAAAGGCAGTTAAATTGTTGGGAGATTCGGTTTTTCTGCTTGTAAACATTTTTGGAAACTTGTATATTCTTGTAAAAACTGAACATGTTAGCTTGCTTGATGCTTGCTGAATTTATACTTCCTCTCTTTTGGCTGCATTAATAGATCCCTTGTTAAATATGAAGTTTATTTCTTTTCAGTATTCAATTTAGCCTTTTGTAATGCTCCACTAAAATCTTTCTAGTGACACTATAGTTGCTAACTTTTGATGGTTTTTGGTACATGAAGATGTTGTCTTCCTGGAACATTTCTCTTGTGCGACTGGATGTTTCAGGGGAATTAGTGAGGCTTTTGCTAATGATCAGAACAAGATAAAGTGCGGTAAGTGTATGATTTGACTTGATTTATGTTGGACCTAAGAGTCATAAAACTCAGTAGTGTTGTGAACATTGCTTTTGCAGTATAATCTGACTTCCTTAAGAATTCAATGAAAATGATGTTTATATACTTAACATGCATTTTATTAAGTTGGTAGATCTCCTGAGTTGATACAAGAGGTCTGGGTTCAAACTGCACTCACATGGGGGAGGGATGCAATGTCAATCATTCTATGCTCAAGTATTAAACTAAAAGAAAATGAAAATTTTATTTTATAATTTGGTGAAATCTATAATGTTGATGCACGTTATAGTGGAGCCTTGTTTGGACCTTGGATAAAAATGTAGGCTGGATTCCATTGAACATTGATCAGTAACTTTTTTCCTCATGTATTGAATTATTATGAAAAGAAGAAAAATTTTGCCTGAAGTGACTTGGAAGTATCAATTCTTGGTTTGACACCTCGTATAGTTTCAGCTTTTGCTCTTCTCATCATGAAAAAGTTATTTACATTTTAGAATAGAAAAGTACAGATATGCATATCATTAGGATAATATTCTCATTTTTAGGCGTTCACCAATAAATTTTTTGTTGTTTTGCATAGTCTGACGAGCTCCTTTGCAGACCCGTATATGCAGAGCGAGATTGACATACATCTCTAGAGGTCATGCCACATTTAGTGTTCTAATGCTGGTAGGTTTTGTTTATTTAGCCATTGCTCAAATATGTAACATTAAGTGTTTATTTCAGGAAAGAAAATTTCTTGAACTATTAACTCATTAAAAATAATGTTCTTGAATATTATAATTCATTTTTTCATATTAAATTATAATACTAATTTAACATATATAATTATAAAATATTTTTAATATTTAAATTTAAATTTATTAGTAAATTAATATTAAAAATATTTAGTTACTTTTTTGATAAAATTATAAATTATTAAATAAGTATATTATAATTGTTTGAAATATATTTCATAAATAAAAATAAAAATTTATTTGAATGGTATTTATATTTAATTAATATCATGACAATGATTGGTATAATAAATAATTCAAAATTTTTTAGTTATTAATAATAAAAAAATTTGTAATAATTCAATTAAACTATGATTAAATAAATATTTATTTATTTTAATTAGTTTTAATAATAACAATAATTATTTTTTAATTATATTAAGCCACTTTTCATTTGTAATAATTCAATTAACCTATGATTAAATAAATATTTATATTTTTAATTGATTTTAATAATGACAATAATTTGTTATTGCCGCTATCAAATTTAATCTTAAACTACACCAAACCTAAGACAGTATTGAACATAGTCAAATGTCATCCTTTCTCATCTCATTTCATCCTATCCTATCCTACATACCAAATGCAAGTGATTTTAATAATAACATTATAGTATATGATTCACTGACAAAGGAAAATGTATCTCACTTTTAACTAACAATGCGGCAAGCTGCCTGCTCAACCACAGTTCAGTGAATGTGAAGTCTAATATTTGTAATCCCAAAACTATTGTAGGTAGAGCATAACAAAATTATTGTAGCATGTGGGTAAGAGGAGAGAGAATTCTTTGACAAAAATTCTCAAGTTTACAAATTGTTGAACTTAAAGTCAAGGATCCTGGACACATAAAATTAAATTGTTGAACTTAAAGTCAAGGATCCTGGACACATAAAATAAATTGTTGAACTTAAAGTCAAGGATCCCGGGCACATAAAATTAAATTGTTGAACTTAAAGTCAAGGATCCTGGGCACATAAAATTAAGAAAGATGAAAAAGGAAATGAAAAAAAGAATCCCAAGTCAACCGTTCCAATGTATCATGAATGTGACATAGCCTTAAAATTTTCTTATTCTGCGAGGAATGATCCTGGAATGCTCATCTATTCTTCATCCTTCATCGGTTTTTATTTCGTACTTTCCCAATTTGTTTGTTCGTATAAAATGTTTTTCTACTTTTCCGTTGTGCAATAAATTCACAAAAAGTAATGCAAAAAATGTGAATGAGTATACGTCTGTTGTAACTTAAAGTTTTGTTACAACTTTAACAGATGGGTTCTTCTGAGAATTGGGAGCAGGCAACTCTTATATTGAGACGGTCGATTTACCAAATCAAGATCGATAGCACAGAAGCTGTACTTGAAGAGAGATTTCCAAAGGATGTGTCGGTAAGATATTTACATTTAATAAGGCCTGTGAGCAAGAAGACTTTTTATTTTAATTTTGAGTGCAATAGTTATTATCATAACTCAAGTCAGACCACTTGTTGAACAAGAACTGGCTGACAAAGCATAAGGTATATATTGCATTCAAACAATTCGCCCTTACTGCTAAGTGTAGTGAACACTTAAATCAAATAATTACCCATGTGTAGTTTAATCTATAATTTTTCTGCTTAGGAATAAGTAAGCACTCCATTGATATCGTTGGCAATTTTTAAACATGAAAGCTAGTAGATGTCATTATTTCATTTTTGACAAATTCTACATTGACAACAAATCTTGCAAGGATATGCATGGTTCGAAGTTGTAACCATGAGCACCTTGATTGAACTTTTTTTTTAATTATTTTGGTCAGTTTGAAATTTGCAATAGATGCAGTTTTCCTTAACTTTTATGATTACATACATAAATAAATAAATAGAAAGGTTTGATTTTAATACAGCAGAAAGCTCCATCACTTATATGTAAACATTTCAGAAATTTTTTTAATCTTACTGATATTGCAGATCAAAGTTCCTTGTGGGCTTTCAACACAATTTGTTTTAACATTCTCTGATGGTTCTTCATATCCTTTCAGCACACGCGATGTTCGGTAATACGATACTTTGAATATTTGAGTTTCATATGGAATTGAATTGATATTCTTGATTTGTTTCCTAATAGATCATCATTGCATTGCCTCATTGTCCATTGTTTAGTCCATCGTTTTGCTTTGCTAGGAAAAAAAAAGTAGTAATTAGTCAAAGGAAAACACACAGGACCTGTTGTTTATTTGTGCTACTGATAAGTATAGTTTATTTGTGCTACTGATAAGTATAGTTTATTTGTGCTACTGATAAGACCGTACATTCATTTTCCTGTTTAGTTCCAATTTCTTATGCCCTACTAAGTTTCAACTTTCTTTCCTTTTTCTCAACAAGACTGTAAAGCGAAACATGTAGTTGTATAAAATTTTATCGCAGCTCTCTTTGGATAATTGTGAAGACTTTATTTGGTGCATTTATTAACATATCAGTTTCTTACTCAAGGCATTTGATAATTGTTTTGTAGAATGCGCGATACTCTTGTGCTGACAATGAGAATGCTCCAGAGCAAGGTATTGTTTCTTATATTTTTGTCAGTTGAATTAGTATGCAATCTGTTTATTCTGACCACTGTATTTCGAACTGGTATATCTCTGGAGCAGGCATTAGATGACAAGCGAAAGGGAAGAGCTTAGAACCTTTTTCCTTCATTCAAGTGTTGAAGTATAGATTTATAGTCACCGTTCATTCATGATTAGATAATTGAAGATAATAAAATAGCATCAAGGTTTGTACCATAATTTTAATTTGGTGTGAGCGTATTATAGCTATCATTGTAATATTATTATTAATTACAAATACCTTGTAGTCAAATTTTCATATATACATTAATACATGTATATTGTCACAGTAACTTAATTTCATTAGGTAATGATCAGGGTACAGGTTTGGTTCTAGTGGTAAGGAGTGGGTTTTTTATAATTCGGGTTTTTATTTCAACCTCTCTAATGTGTGTGCATTAATAATAAGAAAAATTAATGATCAATAAATTTTACTTTGAATATGTTGTGTTGTGCAACTACGGCATGATATGCACTTTAGTGTTAAAGTGTAATCCTTTGGTCTTTTTTATTTTTTTTTAAAAGAAGCTGATTTGTAAGAAAAGAAATTATCTTTAAGAGGCGTTAATTCATGTAATCATGTTGTGTTTTATTCTATTGTGTTAAATTTAAACTAATACGGGTATGATGCATTTATTAATAGCGTTAAAGCATTTAATAAGATTAATTTTATTTATCTTATTAAATTTTAATCTTATTTACATGTTTAACATATTTAATAAAAAATAAAAATTAATTAAAAAATAAATGTCAAAGTATTTTTAAAAATTAGTCATAAATAAAAATTATCATGACATGATAAATTTGTAACATAATATAAATATGACATGAATAATTAATTTAGTGTACAATATATATATTAATTTTTCAATAATATTATCATGTTCCAATATTGATCAACGCATAATAATTTTTTTTAGCATCTGTGGTTATCTCTCATTATTAATTTTCTTACGGGTGAGATAAATTTGGTAATTTAATTAGATGTAATACAGTTGTGTAGAAATACAAGGCTAACGGTAAGATGACGAAGAGTTCAATTTTTTTTTTTTTTTTTGAGAATACAAAAGTTAAAATTTTAATTGCACATGCTAGAGCAAGATGGTCAAAAGCGAGCATGGCGAGGTGAAAAACTCAATCTCAGGATGGGCCTACAAGATATTTTGGTCAAAATTTTTTTGAAAATATTAGGAGCTAAGCCATAATTCGTTGTCTTCTATTGATGGAAGTGGGAACTTTCCTGCAATTTTAATCCAGTTTTCTCTCTAATTTCCTCAAATTTTATCTGACTAACAAGGTAGTTGAAAGGAATGGAGCACCCTGAAGCAAGGAGAGTGCCTCTCCGCTCGGTCAGTAGCAGGGTAGCAAAAATTTTTCACCCAATTTTAATTTCTCAGTCTTTGTCAAAATGACAGATAAGTGTTGTTGATCAACTATAGTAAATAGAAATTAATATCTAATTGACTTTCTTTTGTTTACATTTTGAGCAATTTTGCATACATAGTGTGATTGATTGACTTACTAGGTAGAGTTGAGAAGAAAATTTAGACACAAACCTTAGCAAGTTTCATTTTTAGCCAGTAACTAGACGGTTTGATGGTTGGTTGTGATGTTTTCTTAGTCCCTTATTTTTTCTGTAATCCACTTTTGATGATTGAAGTATAACCAAGTCTCAATCACCTAATTACTCCAGACTTGCTGCTGAATGGTTTTCAAGTAGTTTATTTGACTGGACCCTGAGCTCAAATCTAAGGGGTCAACGAGGCTAAAAAATTGATTTTGGGCTTTGCTCACACTCCTAACTTCTTAAAGAGAACAGGAAAAATTTCCAGACTTCTCATGCCATCACAAGAAACCTTGCCTGTTGAATCACATTTGTTTTCAATAACTTATTTTCTTCATCTCCTGGTTTCATTGAGAGGCTCCTTTGATGATTTAAGAATACTCTTTTTCATTTGATCTTATGTTACTTCACGCATTGATTTTCAAATGAAGTTCTTTTGATGGTTGCAAAAGAAATTTACCGTCTACTTGATTAAGAAATGTGAGTGTGTGCGTATATATATTTGTATTTATATTGCTCTTTATTTTATCTGACTTTCATCTCTATATCATAGGATTCTGAGGTGCATTGTAAACATAAGAAATGCGGACTTGCGGTATTGTTCTTTATCGTGGAGGCTGTATCAGTTGTACTGGATATATTTGAAAAAAGCAAGGGGGCTTCTCTTGCTGCATTTCTTTTTTCAGCATTTGGTTTTGCTATGACTATTTATGTTTGTTTTTTGGAAAGAACTTTCACTGCTATCAAACCACAAGCTGAGAGGCAACTTGGGATATTAGATATTGCCTTCTCTGTGCTCCAGTTGATTGCTACATTGATTCATCTTATTCTTTTAGTTTCTAATGCGAAGTACAATTATAATGCATCTGTTCTTTTTCCACTAGCCTTTGCTATCATTGCTGTTCTGTTTGTTTTTAAAGAGAAAGATACATCTACTGACTCATCTCGACAAGATTTGTCTCCGTCAGCTAATGATTTTCTGCTTAGTACTCCTTTTGAACTTTATCTGAGTGGGATTACAGTGGAAGGTGACAACTCTGCGAATAGCTTACGCTTGTCCAGACAAGTTGAAGGTGGTGGATATTTTTATCGATAAAACACAATTTTATGACCTTTGCTGGAATTTAATACGACTCATTGCAAACTCAGAGGGACCTGGGATTGAGAAATTTTGGATTATTGGCGAAGCTAAACCTGGAGGGAAACTTCTTGGATATCCTGTAAATGGGACTACTCTCTGTACATTTCAGGTGAATTTTTGTGTTAACTTGTAAGAGAATTGAAATATGTTAAGACAATTTTTTACATAATGGATTAACCTTTTGGATTTTAACAATTTATATATTAGTGGGTTCGTTTTCTTGAAGATGATACCAGGCACTGTATTGAGGGTAAGCATTGAAATGTGTTTTGACTTCTTGGTACTGTGCTAGTTAAAAGAGTATTTGACAAGTCTCAGCCTTTTATTTCAGGAGCCACAGAACCAGAATATGTTGTCACAGCTGATGATATTAATAAACTGATAGCTCTTGAACACACAACAATTGATGATGAAGGACACCAGGTACAAATTTGGGATAATGGCTTTTATGAATGGAATCTTTGTTATTCAAAGTTCATGTTTCGACAGCCACAACTCAAGACTGTGTAGTTCAAAATATGCGTATGCATAATTTAATGATATTTTATGTCATACACAGCGTTTTTTTTTCCTTTTGAGTGTGCACATGCAAGTATTTAAGCTGCTGCAGGTACTTAGTGTTGATTGATTTGAAGGAATTAAAGGAGATCTAATTTCTTTGGATATCCTGAAGTTTAGGGATTGTGTTATTCTGTGCTGAGTTAGGAAATAACTTATTGATATTTTTCCCTTTCCTAGAAGCATAAGTTAGCCCAAGTTTCCAGTGTAATAACTTTTACATAAATTTATAACAACAATATAATTCAATTTGTCAGAATTGTTTCACTCAACATTTTCCCACTACAATTAAATTATAAAGGTAGTTTTTATTTTTGTCATCAAAATGAAATCTACTGACTTCTTAGAGTTGATTAAGCCATGTGAGAAGCAGTTGAATTTACGTAAAAAATCAGGTCTCAGTTCTTACCTCATGGTAGTGAATTTGGTATATAAATATTCAAAATTCATATGATTGCATTCCTGGTCATAGGATTTATTACTGTTCTTCAACAATAGTAGTTCAGTTAGTCTCATTTTGTATTCATTTCCTCACATTGTCTACAATTTTATTTATCCCTTGTTAAATATGAAGCTTATTTTTTCAGCATTCTTCAATTTGACATTTTTTTTCCTTTTTGCATAAAGAGACATAAGTTGCATGTGTTGATTTTAGTGCTGTCCTGATTATTTCTGTCATGGTATTTGATGTTGTCAGGGAAAATTGGTCACTGTTTTTGCAAATCAACATTCCAAAATCAAATGTGGTAAGTAGTTATGATTTTAGATTGATGTTTGTCAAACCTAAATATATTTAAAGTTATCTTTGTAATATTTATGACTTAATGTTATCATGTTCTCCATGTGTGGAGTGGAGTTTTGTTTCCAGGATGAAGCATCAAGCTTATGTTCAAGTCCTAAGCTTTTGAATGTTGGATCTTTTTGAGCACATAATGGCTTCCATAAAGGATAAAAATAATTATGTGCCATATTTTGTGAAATTTCTTGTTTATACAAGTTACTGGTGCTTCCAATGTTCAAACTGTCCTGACTTTGAATTAGATATTTTTTGAGCCTCCACTGATGTTGTCCTGAGTTTTAGTACTATGCAGTTGTATGATAATGTCTTTGCACTTCTTTTAACATTGAGACAATGCACCACTTAGTATTGTAGATTTGCTAATGAAATTGTTAAAATCACAATTGCAGCTGTAAGAGGTCTTGTTGAATAAGTTGATAAACAATGATTTATGAAACCTATAGATGTGTATTTTATATTGGTTAAATCTTTAAGGTTGTGTGCACATTGTTATAGCCATCTGACTGTAGCTTTGAACTGAAAATGTGTGAGTAGTTTTTGTAGAACGTGAAATCCCATCCACCGATTTATTTAGAGAGAGAGAACAGTTGCTTGAGGTGACTTGAAAGACCAACACTTGATTTGGGACCAGATATTGTGCTAGCCGTCACTCATAACTTTTGCATGCTAAAAGAGTTAGTTAATTACATTTTAGCATGGCTACAGAGTTGATTGGTAATTGTATGATAACTTTATAATTAGTTTGAGTTCTGCCTCTGAAATTTTGTTGTTTGTGTAGTTTTCTGATGTGCTGCTTTGCACGTTTGCAGACCCAGATATGCAGAGCAAGGTTGACATGCACATCTGCAGAGGGCAAGCCACTTTCAGAGTTCTTTTGCTGGTAGGTTTTCTTTTAGCCATTAAATGTTACATGAAAATGTGAAGAGTATTGGATAACACAAATCTTTTGCTACATCAACAGATTAATTCTTCTGAGAATACTTGGGAGCCAGTAACTCTAAGCTTTACACAGTCTAGATTCCATATCAAGATCAATAACACAGATGTTGTGATATCTGAAGGGGATCTTTTTAATATAATTGAGGTATGGTACCTTACAGTTGATACGATATCCATGAAACTACAAGGTTATCTATCTTGATTCTAAATGCTTTGGTTATACTGTAATTCAAACGGTCAGCTTGTTGAACAATGTCTGATTACAAAATTTATTCTATTTATTGTGTTAACAATTCATACCAGTAGCTAAGGGTGGGCTAAAAGACTGAACATCAAACCAAACCAACCGAACCAACTGTTTTTGTAGTTCATCCAGTTTGCTTTATTTTATTTTATCAGAACTCATAATTAGTTTGATTCGGTTCAATACTAGACTGTATGGAAAACTGAGGATTGGCTCAAGAACAGACTGAAAACACAAAATTAAGCCAACTCTGTTTTATTCAGTTTGCTTCATTATTTGGATCAGCCAGAATTTTCTGAACCAATTGATTTTCTGTAAAAATAAAGCCAAATCATAGTCAAAAGCTAGCCCATAAGTAGGTTTCATCAAGTTTTGTTCTGGTGTTATCATGTGGAAGGATAATGTGGACACCGTGAGTGAGTTGGCTTTGATACCATATGGATCATGGACCTAACTAATACTCAAAAGAGTTCATGAGTTGAGTCGCCTCAAGCTTATACACTGAGCCCATGATTTATTCCTAGTGTGACATAATCATAATTTCTCTAACACAAGATACAAGGTATTACGACTGTGAGGATATGTATGGGTAAAGTTGATTAGCCATGAGACCTCTGCTCTGCCTTTGCTTGACTAAAATGTTATTTTTGGAAATCATGGGATCATGTGAAAAGGATTTGATTGTGCTTTCAACAAAATATTCAATTATCTATGTGTAAGACTTACACATATTTTTTTCCATCTTATTGATATTGCAGATCGAAATTCCTATTGGTGTCTCAAGACAATTTATTTTAAGATGCTTTGATGGTGAATCCCATTATTTTATCACAAATAATGACCGGTAATATATTACTTGCATACATTTGAAGTTTGCATGGATTGATTAGATATCCTTGATTTAATTTCTAAAAATCATTATTACAAAATTTTAATGGTGAAGCTTTTAATAGGGTCTAGACTTCGCTGTCCATTGTTTACACCCGTAGTTTGCCATACCTAGCTATTAGGCTAAAATCATTAGAGAGAGAGGACCTACTGTTGCCACTTCCACTAAAGGCTGGAAAAGCAGAGATGAGGTTGAAATTGAATTTGAGTCCTCATTATGATGCTTATCGTTCTCTATTGTGCTACTGATACTAAATTCACAATTGTTTATTTTGAAAGGGAATAATTGGAGAAAAACAAAAGAAGATAGAATAGAGCAAAGGGTTTTGCTTACACCATTTATTATGCCTTGGACAGTTTTCTACTCTCCTTTCACCATAAAATTATGCATGTGGGACTTCATTTTTTTTGTAAACTTTTATCGTGGCTCTCTTTGCAAGATTCTGAAGATCAATATTTATCTGGTATCTATTTACTAATTAATGTTAGGCTTCTAATATGATGCATTTGTTTTTTTTTCTTTTTTCCCTTGGTAGAATGCGGGATACTCTTGTGCTAACCATGAGAACATTCCGAAGAATGGTATGTTGTTTCATAATAATGTGTAGTTAGCAATGTCCCAAGCTTTCTTCTTGTTTGGCCTTTGTTCTAAACTTTCTGCTCATAATTTAAGGGATCTACTTCCTGCATAAAATTACAATATAAAAATTTAAAAAATATACATGACAATAAAAATTCAAGTTAAAGAAGTACAAAATTCACAACAATAAATTTCAACAAATTTCGAAAAAGAGGTTGACAGCTTTTTGTTACGTTAATGTTTGTTTAAAGACATATTTCTAAATTGTTTAATTTCAGGTATTGCCACCTACTGTAGCAGTATCCATTCCGACTGATACAGAGCTAGTTACTTGTCACCTAATGAACAAGGTGTCTGGTCGTACTTATGGAGAACTCGATCGATTTATCAAAGACATAGAACTTTATGCTTATGAACCTTCAGAGCTCTCAAGTTTAGCATATGACTCTGGTCACATCAAGAAGTACTTCTTCACACGCTTAAGCCACCCTGCAAGGACTGTTAATAGACAAGCTCTGGGTGGATATTGGAGGAAAACGGGGTTGCCATCTTACGTCAATGACAAAGATGGAGATGCAGTCGCTACAAAGACTTCACTGACTTACTTTAAGAAGCAGGATCCAACATCAAAGCCAGAGAAGACTCATTGGGTCATGAAGGAATACATGCTTCTCAAGAGTCAACAACCGAATCAGAACGATGAAACTCCGTGGACCCTCTGTGTTCTCTACGATTTCCAAAGAAAAAGAAGAGAGGGGCCTTTTAAAAGAACAGAGAAAAACCTCTGGCGCCGAAACAACTGATTCAGATTTATCAAGACACTCTCCAGAAGCTCAAATAGCTGCAACTGATCAGCTTCCACGTAATGCAAATGGCTTCGGTTGAACAAGGAGACAGCGATAGCGGTGAAACCATTAGATAGAGGAAGGCTTATAAGATTAGGCGGAGATTTAGGGAAAAATAATTCCAGGGGTATGACATGGATATGAAGTTTATATGTCGACCGATGTATCACATAACTTAGCTTATTGATTCCTTTTCTTTCCATTTTATTGTTGCATGTCGAATTGTATGCGATTCAGCATTTAGTATATTATTAGAGATACAAAATTTATACCCCAATTTTGCAAGTGTAACAAAACTCAACAAATGAAGTAGTTTGCCGTTGTTAATCTCACCATTGTGATCATTCTTAGGGTAAATTTTGGATTACTTCTCTCTTGAATGGACTATTTTTAAATTTTTATTTTATTTGTAAAACTTCAAATCACTCCATTATTTGATCAAAAGATTAGGGAAAAAAAAGAGTTGATTGATGATTTTTTGGTCCTTTTGACAATAATAAAATTAAGGGAGGTGAATTGAAAATAATTAATCTACGAAATGAGTAATCTAAATAGACCTTTATGATATTGGAGACAATATGCTTATTACTCCAAAGACTCATCTGAAGTTAAATAAACGTAAATATGAAGGATTTATGTGAAAATATCTCGTTACCATTTCGCGCGAGTGTGGACCGTACTGAAAAGCGACTTTTTTGGTGTTTTGTCGTTGTTTCCATAATAAGATAGGATAGATAGCCACCTTCATCAATCTTATTAATCACTAATGACTAAGAATTTTCCTTCAACTTCTCGTGCAACGGCTGCATGCAGGATGCCATTTTTCTTCTAATCATTTTCCCTGTCAGTCAATGTTTTTGGATTCCAACATGGTTGAAAAATTAAAGTGGACATTGAAGGAAGGAGATTGCCTCGCCGCTCTAGAAGATAAATCTTGAGCAAGGTAACTTCATTTATTCGCCCACTCTTGTTTTTTGTTCATAAATTTTAATTCCCAACTTTCTGTTGTTTATGTTTTTGAGCAATTTTTAGATAAATTACGCCGGTTATGTACTTGAATTCAACTGCATTTGACATTGGCGCTGGAAATATACAAGTTCAGAATTTAGATGCAAAATTCAGCAAGTAATGAGATATTTTGATGGGCTCGATTGATGATTTAATATTGCGTCATTCATTACATCTTAGTTTTGGAAAGATTTGACAATTAACTTGATAGAGAAAGTGAGAGTATGATTTATAAGCCCCTGTTTCTGTTCTTTACTGCTTTATGTGGTTTATAACTTGGGTGTCTAAATCATAGGATTCTGTGTTACTTGGTAAAGATAAGAAGCGCGGACTTGCGGCTTTGTTCCTTGTCTTGGAGGCAGTATCAATTGTACTTGATGTATTTGAAAGAAGGAAGCAGGCTTCTCTTGGTGCATTTCTCTTGTCAGCATTTGGTTTTGCAATAAACATTTATGTTTGTTTCACAGAAAGAACCAATGCCTCTATCAAACCACAAGCTGAGAGGCAACTGGGGATTTTTGAGATTGTCTTATCTTTGTTGCAGCTGACTCCCACATTTATTCATTTTATTCTATTAGTTTCAGATGTAAAGTACCATTATAATGCATCTGCTCTTTTTCCTCTAGCCTTCACCATAATTGCTATTGAGTTCGTTTTCAATGATGAAAGTGAATGTTATTTTTTCTCCCCCCAATAAAACAAAATTTTGACCTTTTGCTCTGGTGTAATCTAATACTGACTCATTGCAATTTAGAGGGCCCAGGCATTGAGGGTTTTCAGATTTCCGGTGAAGCTACACCTCGAGAGAAAATTAGCATATGTGGATTCACTGTACATGAGACTAGCCCTTGTATGTTTCAGGTGAAATTTGAAATATGTTAAGCCGTTTTTTTTTAACATATTTTATTTACCTTTTATATTTTAATGTTTTTTTTGTATTAGTGGGTTCTTCTTCAGATGGCACTAGGCAGTGTATAGAAGGTGAGCAGTGAAATAAATTTTGAATTTTGCTTTTTAAAATATTTTGACTAAAATGTTGTAAACTTTGGTTCAGGAGCCACAAATCCGGAGTATGTCGTAACAGCTGATGATGTTGATAAATTGATAGCTATTGATTGTATACCGATAGGTGACTCAAGTCAGACCACCTTTTGAACAAGAACTGCCTGACTATCATATCATAATCATTGCATTCAAACAATTCATCAGTAATGTGAAGTAATGAACTCAGTAAATCAGTTAATTAGCTTTAATCAATAACTTTTCCGCATAGGAATCAATACTACATTGATATTATTGTCCAGTTTTTAAACACAAAATATACTAGTTATCATTACTTGGTGCTTGATCTTTAACAAATTCTATACTGGCAACAGACCTTGAAAGATATGCATGGTTTGAAGACGGTGATTAACCATGAGGTTCCTGATTGGACATTCGTTTATCAGTTTGAAATATGGTATATTTTCAGAAACTTGTAGTAGGATTACACAAAAAGAGGGGGGGGGGGGGATTTTGGTTTTCTATAGAGCAAAAAGTTTCACCACTTAAATACATGTAAACAATTCATATAATTCTTTATCTTATTCATATTGCAGATCAAAGTTCCTTTTGGGCTCTCAACGCAATTTGTTTTAACATGCTCTGATGGTTCTTCACATCCTTTCAGTACATACAATGCTCGGTAATACACATTACTTTAAACAATTGAATTTTGAATTGATTTTGATACCCTTGATTTTTCCCCTAATAAACCATCATTGCTTGACTTGATCATCCATTTTTTTTATTCATGGTTTGCGTATGTAGGAAAAAGTTATAAATAGTCAAAAAAATAAAAACATACAGGACCTGTTGTCGATTGGCATTTGGCACTAAATAAGCAGGGTTCAAATTCAAAGTATACTTACATACATTATGTGATTTTCTAGTTTGTTCGTGCTGTTGATAAGATCCATAAATTCATTTTCTGTTTAGTTCCATTTTCTTATGCGCTACCAAGTTTCAACTTTCTTTCCTCTTTCTCTACAAGACCATACAGTGAAAACATCATTTTGTATCAAGTTTTATCGCCTCTCTATTTGCAGAATTGTGAAGACACTATTCTTGGGCGCACTGATTAATCTACTAGTTTCTTAGTTTAGGCATTTGATAATTTTATTTTTTCTCCTCTTTCATAGAATGCGTGACACTATTGTGCTCACATTGAGAATGTTCCAAGGCATGGTATTGTTTCGGTTTTTTTTCTTTTTCGTTTTTGTGTTTTAATTTGTTGGATGAATCTCTCTGTCATCTGTTTATTCTGACCACTGTAACAAACTGTCTCTGGAGCAGACGTTGGATGACAAAAGAAAAGGAGCATGGAGACGTTTTTCCTTCATTCAGAGCATAGATTTTTAGAGTCACTATTCATTCATGGTAGAATCTAAAAACTGAAGATAGTAGAATAGCATCAAGTTTTGTACCATAGCTTAAATTTGATAAGGGCATATCGTATTACGTTCTACGTTTCATTGTAATATTTTACTAAATCACAAATATGAAATATTCTTAGTTAGTAGATGGCACATGAATGATTAAAATGGTGTTAAATTTTACATGAATTCTCGCATTAAGAAATTATCAACAAATTTTGCTTTCAGCATTGTATTTCACATTTATGAATTATACAGCTTTTTCAATATGATTTACTAATAGATTATCAAATTATTTAAGACCCAAATAAGGAGATTATAATTAAGGTATCTAATATTACTCTAAATTAAAACTATCAATAATATAAAACACTCAAACCTAATCATAATGATACCAAAATTTCAAGTATATGAGTGCCACTCAGTCTTTGGCTGAGTGGTAATGGTATTGGAGGGCAACAATTCGAACTCTCAAAAAAGTACTTTGAGAATAATTTCCTTTTTTACTAAAAGTGAAATTTGGATCGTGCTTTATAAAAATATTTGTAGTAAATTGATTTCAATAATAGTATGATTTGTGAATATCAATTATAATATCATATAATATAAGTTGTACTCTGAATAATAATCTCATATAATAAAAAAAAAATCAAGTATATAAAGGGTTCACACGAAGCCACCTGTGGCCGTGATTAACAATAATAGTGAGTTTCTGCCAATTTCTCCAAAGGACTGATCTGAAGTTCAATAAATATAAATACTAAGGATCTGCCCGATAAAATATCTGTCGTCACGAAACGCCTAGTGCGAGTTCCTTTTTTATTTTTTATTTTTTGGCCTTTTCGGCTTTTCGCTTGTGGTTTAAGCTTGAGACTCATTGACTGAGTAGGGACTGAAGGAAACTGTTCTGAACTTTCCAACGAATTGCTTCGAAACGGCATGATGCAAGAAACCATTTTTCTTCTTATCATTTTCTCTTATTCAATATTTTTGAATTAAACACACGGTGGAAAGAAATGGACATTGAAGGAAAGAGATTACCTCTCCGCTCTTGGAAAATCAATAATTTGAGTCATTTATCTTCAATCACCAGCAACGTGACTTCACTTATTCACCCTTTTTTTATTTTAAATTTCGAAATCTTGATGATGAATTTAATTACCCAACTCGCTTTTGTTTATGTTCATGAGCATGTTTAGATACATGATGTGATTCCTTGAATTTGATTTGAATGCTTTTACTACTAGAGAGAAGGAGATTCAGAGATTGTTTTGTAGGATTTCTTAGGTTTTTTTGGTTACTCTATATATAATATATAACTTGAGATTCTAAATACAGGCTTCTGCATTGCTTGGTAAAGATGGGAGACGTGGACCTGCAGTTTTGTTTCTTTTCTTGGAGGCTGTATCAGTCGTGCTGGATGGTTTTGAGAGAAACAAGTGGGCTTCTCTTGCTGCATTTCTGTTGTCAGCATTTGGTTTTGCTATAAACATTTATGTTTGTTATCTGGAAAGAATCACCGCAGAAATCAAACCACAAGCTGAGAGGCAACTTGGGATAGTGGAGATTGTCTTCTCTGTACTCCAGTTGATTGCTACATTGATTCACTTTATTCTATTGGTGTCGGATGTGAAGTACAATTATAGTGCATCTGTTGTTTTTCCGCTGGCCTTTTCTGTAATTGCTATTGTGTTCGTTTTTAAAGAGGAAGAAAAAGTTACCGATTCATCTATTGCAAAACTTTCATTGGCCGATGATTCTGTACTCGGAACTCCCATTGAACTGGATATGCGAGGGACTGTTATGAATCATGGTAACCCCAAGAATAAATTACGCTTTAGATCCAGACAAGTCAAAGAAGGTAGAATTTTTTTCTTTTTTAGTATATATATGAAACAAATTTATGACTTTTGCTGGAATCTAATAATATGACTTATTGCGATCCAGAGGGCCCTGGTATTGAGCAGTTTCAGATTGACGGGAAAGCTACACCTGGAAAGAAACTTCTTGGATGTGGATATCCCGTACGTGGAACTACTCATTGTATGTTTCAGGTGAATTTTTTTTTTTTTTTGGAACTTATACAAACAGTGAAATATGTTAGGCAGTTATTTGCATGATGTATTAACATTTAATATCTTAACAATTTGTGTTTTAGTGGGTTCGTCATCTCCGGGATGGCACCAAACATTATATTGAGGGTGAGCGTCAAAATAAGTTTTGACTTTTTTGTGCTTGTTAAAATGTTAAGACTAACATGTTCAAAATTTTTTGTTCAGGAGCCGCAGACTCAGAGTATGTTGTCACAGCTGATGATGTTGGTAAACTGATATCTGTCGAGTGCATACCAATGGATGATCAGGGCCATCTGGTATATATATAGAATAATGATTCTGTCATGTCATTCCTAGGTCCTTTTTGTCCTATTCTTTTCGTGACTGAAAAGCTTAAAACTGGTAGGTAAGGGACCAATGATTATGCTCTCTCATCTATGAAGCATGTGAAGCAAACATCACAACACAGACTTAAAAACAGAGACAAAAGCAACTTATCATAGTTTAAATACTACATGAGGAGATTCTAAATGCTGAGTTACCCCATTAACTTGAAATTTAAGCTGTTTTAATGGCTTAACAATAATATTGAAGCTCTAACACATTAAAATTCAAACATAATGTTTTCAGCTGATATTGAACTCTGTTATCTCAAGTGATATTGGAATATTCTCCATATGCTACTGATATGGAAAATTAGTATTCCATTATCATCGAAATGAAATCCTGAACTGATATTAGGTGATTATACCTACCCTAAATTTGGAATTTCAGTACCCAGTCGCATGATGCATTACCATTTTTCCAGAAGATTAGTTAAGTTGGTCTCAGATTGTATTATTTTCTCCCTTTGTTTCATTATATCCCTAGTTAAATATGAAACTTATGTTTCCCAACATCCATGGATTTAACTCTATATTTATTTATTTATTTACTTGTGTATTTGTTATAACTTTCACCATTACAATCTTTGAAGTTTTAAAAAAAAAATTGCTACTGTTGAATTTAGTGCCTGAAAATGTTGCCTCCCTGAATGTTTCTATCATACATTTTATGTTCTCAGGGGGAAATGGTGGAGGCTTTTGCTAATCGACATTCCAAAATCAAGTGTGGTAGGTGTATATGATTGGAATTGATAGTTATCAGGCCTAAAAATCATTGAAGTTCTCAATAAATTTCCATTAGGGATGTAATTAAGTTCTCCATAGGTGCATTGATTTTTTTTTCCATTCCCAAATCTTCCATCAAGACCAAAGATATTGGAATTTTGAATCTTTTTCATCACATATTGGATCTTACCAAGAATTAAACTAATTTTTTGTACCATCTTCACGAAGTGTCTAGTTTTTACAAGTTATTGATCTTTTCAATGGTCAAATGACCTGATTTTCCATGGGAAGTTCTTTGAGCCTCCATGTAGGTTTGAGTTGCATTCTTTTGTGGTTAGTAATTGTTTCATAAGTAATTATTTTATAACTTCTCCCATTAATGAGAGATTATTTTTATACAACTTAATATTGTAGCCATGCTAGTGAACACTATTGCAGATGTAATATGTCTTCTTGAATAAATCAATGAAATATGGTGTTGGGATACCATAAATATTTGATATCTATATTGGATAAAATTCATTATCTTGTACACATTATAATGGCCATTTGTTTGTAGCTTTCAGTTGAAAATGCAAGACTGTCCATTCAACCTAAATTTGTCACCTGTAGCCTCTTGCATGATAAACTCAGAGAATTTTGAGCAAAAAGTTGTCCTTCCTCTTGGAGGAGAATTCCCATTATATATTATGGATACAAGCTTATGTTTAGTCCTAATCATAGCTAAACTACCATATACATATCTGCCTAAAATAACCTACAGCTAGTATATCCTAAAAAAGGAAAATATAAGCGATTTATAATCATAAGGACAATTGTTACAGCTGTATAGACATATATGAATAGAATCTAGGCATAGAATTAGCCATAGAATTAGCTACTTCCTTTGACATCCTCCCTCAAATTGATGCTGGTAGATCTACAAGCATCAATTTGCTAACAAGAAAGTTATGTCACGACGTGTCAAGGTTTTGGTGAAGATATCCGCAACTGTAGAGTGGTGGAGATATGTGGGAGGGTGATAACTTGGTGGTCATAGGCCTCTCGAATAGAGTGACAATGACCAACCTCATGTGTTTTGTGCGTTCGTGGTAGACGAGGATTGGCGGCAATTTGGATGGCACTAGTGTTGTCGACATATAGGGAAGTAGGTTGATTTTGTGAGAAACCAAGCTCATAAGAGGCCACGCACCAAATGATCTCGGAGCATGCTGCAGACATGGCGCGGTATTCTGCCTCAGTAGATGATTTCGAGACTGAGTCTTGCTTTTTGCATTTCCAAGAGATAAGAGCATCACCAAGAAACATGCACCATCCCATAGTAGATTTTCTTGTGTCTGGGCAAACCCGTCTGCGTCAAGGCCACATCGTAAGCTTGTAGTTGGAGTGAAGAACCAAGCGGGAAAGAATAAACCACGACGAGGAGTTCCAAGAATATATCTAATGATGCGGCGGATCATGATAGATGGAAATGTCGAGGGCTTGCATGAACTCCTGCGACAAAAGTGTGGACAACATAAGAAATGTCTGGGCGGGTGATAGTTAGATAGATAAGACTACCAACCAGCTTCCGATATAAAGTAGGATCTTGAAGTAGTTCCCCTTCATCTCTTCGATATTTCACATTAAGTTCCATTGGAGTGTCAACTGAATTTGTGTCCATAAGACCAGCTAATTGAACCAAAGCTTGAATATACTTGTGCTGATTCAAGAAAATACCTTGAGGGCGATGATGCACCTCTAACCCCAAAAATATGTGAGTTGACCTAGGTCTTTCATGTGAAAAGTGGAGTGCAACAAATTCTCAAGTTTAAAAATTGCCTCTTGATCGTAACCGATAACAATGTCGTCCACATAAACAAGGAGAACAACTATGCCTTTAGATGTCTCACGGAGAAAAAGAGAGAGTCATACTTGACTTTGAGTGAATGAAGAGGCGAGGAGAGTTGATCGAAACTTCTCAAACCATACTCGCGGTGCCTGCTTCAATCCATACAAAGAACGTTTTAGTTTGCAAACATCATTAGGCGAGGAAGTAGTCATACCATAGGAAGTTTCATATAAACTTCCTCCTTAAGATCACCATGTAAGAAAGCGTTCTTTACATCCATTTGATGTAAAGACCATGATTAATGAGGCAAAGAAGGGCGAGTATTATTCGAACAAAGGTCATTTTGGCTACCGATGCGAAGGTCTCGTCGTAGTCTAACCCATATTCTTGCTTGTTGCCAAGAACCACCAACCGAGCCTTGTAACGATCTATGGATCCATCGTAACGCAGCTTTGATAGAGAACACAAATTTACTACCAAGGGTTTCACGATGGAGGACATAGAACAACATCCCAAGTCCGGTTTTCTTCAAGTGCAAAGTTCTTTTCAATAGCTTTTCGCCAACATTCATGCTCCATGGCTTGTTTATATGATGAAGGAATAGAAATAGAAGACAAAGTGGTGTCAAAAGATAAATGAGAGGGAAACCATACCTAGCTTTTGGTGGTCTACGAATCCGAATACTATGTCCGAGAGGTTCGAGAACAGTTCTTTGGCCAATCACATTTAGGAAAAAGCTGGAGGGGGCCGAGAGCTACTGAATTTTTGCGTCGATAGACTATGAGAGGTTTAGAAGGTACTCGAATTTGCGTAAGAGTTAGTAAACTTTGGCAAAATAGAATATGAAGGAGAAAGATCATCGTTTTGTGCGAGAAAAGAAATTCTGATTTTCAAAGAAAATCACATCATGAAAACCCTTATACGACGTAGATTGGGATCATAACAAAGAAAACCTTTTTGGTGCATAGAGTATCCTAGAAAAGCACATTTCACCGCTTGAGTGTGAGTTTTGTGCGTTCGTGTGGAGGAAGATGAACATAGCACACACAACCGAAGGTACGAAGATGAGAATAAGTTGGTTTATGGCCAAATAATCGAAAGAAAGGAGAAATATTGTCCAAGGAGGAGAGGGCAATCTGTTGATGAGATATACAACAAATGGAGAGAGCTTCACACCAAAAATTAGAGGTACAAATGACTCTAATAGAAGAGTACGGACAATATCGAGAAGGTGACGGTTTTTCTTTCACCACCCCATTTTGTTGAGGGTTGAAGGACAAGACCTTTGAGAAATTATGCCATTGTTGTGCAAAAATTCTTGAAATAAATGAGACATATATTCACCCCCATTATCAGAGCGAAGAATTTTGATATTAGCAGAAAATTGAGTCTTAATATGTGCGTGAAAAAGCTTAAAAACAGAAAACACTTCATCTTTAGAATGCAGAAAATAAATCCATGTGAAGCGACTATAGTCATCAATAAAAGTGACAAAGTACTTGTAATTAGCATGAGATGTAACAGGCGCTATACCCCACACATCACTATGTATCGAATCAAAAGGCTTGACAACATTTGGTGTGTGAGTAGGAAATGGCAAAATTTTACTTTTTCCAAGCTTACAAGAATTGCAATCAAATTGAACAGCACTAAGAGATGGAGAACTTTTATTTCCAAGTAAACCAGAATTTAGCAAAGCATGAAGTACATTAGAGTTTGGGTGTCCTAGACGTTTATGCCATGCTCGATAATCAACATGAGTAAAATTACAAGTAATATGGGCAACGAGAAACATGGAGACTCAGGAAATTGGAAAGGAAAAAGACGTCATATTTTAGGCCCCCCTGGCGATCATCTTCCCTGACTGCTGATCCTGCACAACACAACCAGATTTAGAGAATTCTACTTTACAATTATTGTCAACCAACCGACCGAAGCAAACAAGATTAGTGGTAAGACCAGGAGAGACAAAAACATTGGTTATAGAAGAAGAAACATCACCAGTGGCTGTGATAGGTAAAGAGTTGCCATCAGCTGTATGAATTTTTAGATTTCCAGGGTATTTACTTACATTGGTAAGGAATTTAGTGTTGTTTGTCATGTGATGGGAAGCCCCAGAATCAAAGTACCAAGGAGATGATGTAGAGAGTGATTTACCTGAGATTCCTAATGCGGAGAATGCATTAATGATCATTTGTTGAATCATTTAAAGGGGTCACGATTGAATAGGAGTAGAAGCATTTTGTGTCGATTCTCAGTATCCACGTAACTACCAAGACTAGAGGAACCAATTGAGGCAATATCTTTGTTTGATTTCTTGGGGTCGAGTAGGGCATTCCTCGATGATATGGCCATCTTTTTTGCAGTAGTTGCAGAATTTTTTTGAACAATTTGAAGCGTAATGTCCAAATCCTTTGCAACAAAAACATTGAATAGTACTCATGTCCCTACCTTTTGGCTTGCCTTGAGCTGCATAAGCCATAGGAACAGACGTGGATTTATGTTGTTCTATGGTGTTTTGAGTGAGAAGTCGTTGCTCCTCACGAAATAAGTCATTAAGGCATGTATCTAAGGAAGGTACAGATTCTCGGTTCATAAGATTGGACCTGGTGCTTTCAAATTCATATCTCAGTTTCATCAGAAATTGGTCCCTCTTAGTAGTTTCATGTACAGATTGAACAGAACTAAGACCTTCGGGAGGTAAGGTAGCATAGATTATATCAGTATATTCAGCCCAAAGATTCATAAAGTTAGAATAAAAATCAGAAATAGAGAGACTGCCCTGTTGGAGACTAGCTAGCTCATGTTCAAGCTGAAATCGGCGAGCTGTGTTGTGGCGACTAAGAACAAGTGACTGAACTAGGAAGAAGAGAATTCAGAATCTGGGCTCTGATACCATGATAAACTCAGAGAATTTTGAGCAAAAAGTTGTCCTTCCTCTTGGAGGAGAATTCCCATTATATATTATGGATACAAGCTTATGTTTAGTCCTAATCATAGCTAAACTACCATATACATATCTGCCTAAAATAACCTACAGTTAGTATATCCTAAAAAAGGAAAATATAAGCGATTTATAATCATAAGGACAGTTGTTACAGCTGTATAGACATATATGAATAGAATCTAGGCATAGAATTAGCCATAGAATTAGCTACTTCCTTTGACATTGCACTGATTTATTATTAAAAAGAGAAAAGTAGTTGCTTGAATTTACTTCAAAACCCGATTCTTGTTTTGATAACTGATATGCTGTTGGCTGTCACTCATACTTTTGCTTGTTAACAAACTTAGGTTACGTTTTAGGATAGAAAAGGTGTGTATTCAACTTTTTTGAACTTTGCCCCAAATTATTTGCATAACGTTCTGATGAGAAACTTTGCAGATCTGCAAATGCAGAGCGAGATTGACATGCACACGTCCAGAGGCGAAGCATCATTCATTGTTCTATTACTGGTAACTTTCTTCTATTCACTGAATGTTACGCAGAAATGTCTATAGTATTGGAATTGTGTCGTAACAGAAATTTTTGCTATAACTTCAACAGGTTTCTTCTTCTTAGAACCAGGAGCCGGCAACTCTAATCTTGAGACGGTCAAGTTTCCAAATCAAGATCAATCGTACAGAATCTGTGGTGATTGAAGAGAAATTTTCAATTGGATTATCGGTATGCTACTTACAAATGATGCACTGTCTGATTGATTAGATCATTACTTTTCCATTTGAATTCATTAATTACACTACATAATGTCAATTTGTTGAACAAGGTCCGAGTAAGAAAGAATATCCTATTAATGCATTCAACAATTCCTTGTCAGCTTACATGGGCTCTTTAAATCAATCAGTTATTTCTTTAAATATTAGAAAATAAATTTATCTTTCATAGGCAAGCACATTATTGATCAGTCACCCCTTTTTTTCACATGCAAGATACTAGATATCATTACTTTATTGGTTTTTAAACAGTGCAGCATGTACGACTTACAAGATATGGTTGAAAGATGATTAAGCATGAGATTTTTTAATATACCTTTCTGCTTCAGCTTAAAATGCATTTATCTTTTTGTTCTGAAACTTGTAGTATCCTGTGAAAAGCTACAGAAAAATGTTCTATTATTTATATGCAATGCTTTACATATCTTTTTCCATCCTATTGATGTTGCAGATCAAGATTCCTTTTGGGCTCTCAACAGAATTTATTTTAACATGCTCTGATGGTGCTTCACATTGTTTCAGCACGTTTGATTTTCGGTAAGATAGTACACATTAATTATGCATGGAAGTTATTTTGTTCCCAAGTAAACTAGCATTACATGTTCTTACAAAAAAGTTTGTAATTAAGACCATCCATCATTGACCATTATTTACATCCATAGTTTCCAATTCCTAGCCGCGAGTTAAAATCATTCAAAAGAAATTGTAAGGGACCCTTTGTCACCACGTCCACTATAACTTGTATCTGTAATGATGTTATCTTATTTATTTGGGCTATTGATACAGTCATGATTGATGGAATATTTTCTGGGTAAGGTAATAAGTGGAGAAAAACAGAAGAGCTAGTGTTTTACTTGGACCATTTACCATTAACATACAGTAGTATGTAGCATAGCCAGAAATTTTCATTTAGATTTGTGGGGGTAGTGTCAAAGTGTAAGAAGGATTTGTGGATGGTTAAGTCTAATATAATTTTTCTTTTTCTCATTAAGGACTTATGCACCTGTGGATCCCAATTGGCTCTGCCACCAAATATGAAAGGCATACGACTAATTTACAAATATTTCTTTCCACCTGTCATGGTCTCTGAGATTCTAAACTCTTATTAAACAAACCCAATTGGGTAAACCAACATCTTTCCCATTTGACTTCCCCATCAGTTGGGCTGAAGGAATGTCTGGAAGAATAAAATTCCTTCAGTTGGGTTTATATATAGACACTAAATGTCTTTCCTAGTTGGGACTAAGTTTGGAAAGGTGTTTAATGTAAATCTTAATGTCAGATACTCATGATAATTTATTTCTTACCCCCTATCAAGATTTATTTTTTTATCCTTCACTATACATAAATTATACAGTGCAATTTCATTGTTTTGTAAACTTCCGTGATGGATCATTTTGCAGAATTGTTTAGGTGGTATTATCTGGTGCATACAACAGATAACTAGAATTGGACCACAGTGATTTTTGTTTGTTTATTAATGTAATGCTTTCTAACATGATGCATTTGATTTTTTTCTTTTTCCTTGTTAGAATGCGTGATACTCTTGTGCTGACCATGAGAAAGTTCCAAAACCAGGTATGTTTTCTCACTAGAACTGCACCAAAGTGATGTCTGCATACATGTGTGTTGTCCTTTGTTTACCCTCTTTGCTCAACAAATCTTAATGTTCTTGCATACAATCTTTGCTAGTGTAAGAAATTTTCTGTCAGCATTTGATGTTTATTCTCCAAGAAGTTTGCTTTGACCTGAAAAGTAAGAATCATTATTAGTTTGCTTTGACCGGAAAAGTAAGAATCATTATTATGGACTCTCCATGATTTTCCTTTCTTTTTTATTTTTGTTAATGCTTTTGTTAAATGCAAGATTGGTTTTAAGAAGCATCATCTCCATCCAGTATCTAGTTATAGTAGCATTTATATGGATGTTCTAATTTCTGGTAGAGATTAATTAGGACAGATCCGTGAAGATCTTTTCTACATGATTAATATCCAAAACTTATTAGTCGGACAAAATTTCCATGGTTGAAATTCTAACTTTGACACCATGCTTCTTAGATCACCTTTTGATTTTATTTGATCCTTTTTCCTTTTTTCCTCTGAAAAAGGCAAAACAAGTGACTAGAGCAAAAAGAATTAAGCCAGAAGAATGAACTGGGAATATTTCTCTTGGTTATTGTGTCATTGAAGCTATCAGAATCAGCGACATTTTGTACGATATGGCTAAAAAGGTATCATACTATCATTTACTATTAGCTTTGCCTTTGTTTTTTTTATCTTCTCTAACGTCAAAGCTAACAGTAAATGATAGTATGATACCCTATTATTTGATGGACTATTCTTTGTGGTCAAAATTATAGGGTATCATACTATCATTTACTGTTAGTTTTGCCTTTGTTCTTTTCCATCTTCTCCATATTATTTCTATATAAACACATTATTCACTCTTGAATGCCCATTGGTCTGAATTTAAAGTGATCTAATTTGTACCCCATTTGTTTATTCTGACATCTCTATTGGGAATTTTACATTATGACAAGAGAAACATAAGAGCCTAGGCCTTTCTTCTTTCGAGTGTAGATCTAGGCATCATAATCTGTTCATCGTTGAATATGGACAATTATAAATTAGCATCAAGCTTTTTATCTAGTTTTCATTTAGTGAAAAATAAATATTTCCTAAAATTTTCTCGCTGTTTGGGGTGGGAATTTCAGCACACCACGTGTTACAAGTATTTACTCTTTCTTGATTGAAATAAGGCTATGCCTGATTGGAAATTGGGATTTAATGGTCTACAATCTGCTTGATTCTGTAGTGTGGTTTGGAGAGTGAGGGTCAAAAGCAGATGTAAGCATTGGTATGGCCTAAATAAGCTTTTTGTTGCAACTTTGACAATGGTTGTTTAGTTTAGTAGGACTTGGGCCTAAACAATAATGGCACCTCCTACAAACAATGATGTCAAAGTGGATTACACCAATGGATAATAGAGAACAAATAACGTAATATTAGTGTTCAAGGGTTATTATAGCCTAAAAGTGTAATTAGGGAAAACGTGAGAAAATTGAATGGTTTTGGTAGAAATGTGTTTTGGAAACCGTTTTAAGAAATATTTCTTGAAAAATCTAGAATTTTTTCCCCCTCCTAAAAGAATTGTGAAATTTGCTATTTATAGACTTCATTTCTCCCTTTGTATTTATTACCAATTTTGCTTGCATATCATTGTATTTATTTGCACTCATGCTTACATGGCTTTGCACGTTCCTTTGCATTTATATTTCATGCGTGCTTAGTCATTTTTGTTGACAATTTTATAAACATTGTATTAATTGTTAGCCATGCCTATTGATTTTAAACATGATTAACCTTTACCACAAGTTTTCACCGATCAAATGAACATTGTTAATATCTAATGTCTGCATGCTTTGTCCATACATTTAACTAAAAAGTGGCGCATGCATTTCACAAGTATTTATTCGAATGCATGCTTTGTATTGAATATTATGCATGCTTGGTCTAAGCATTAAATTTGGTTAAGCATGCTCTGTCTATGCATTCAATTGTAATGCGTGCTCCTTAAAGTTAGTCTAGTTAATTCAAAAATACTTTAAACATGTTTAACCTTTACCACAAGTTTCCACCGATCAAATCAATATTGTTAATATTTATGTCATACATGCTTTGTCCATGCGTTTAATTCAAAGGATGCATTACATGCACTTATTCTAATGCATGCTTTGTCAAAGCATTAAATTTGCTTATGCATGCTTTGTCCCTCCATTCAATTGTGATGCATGCCCTCTAAAGTTTAGTGTCTTTAGCTACTAATTATCTATTTATAGCTTTGACTTGTAATTCAAAAATAAATAAAATAAATAATTGATGTATTTGAGTTAGCAATATCCACATATGATTTAAGATTTAGTGTTTTAAATTAGACTTTTTTTTTTAAATAGATTGATTGGTTTTTTATTAGCTCATTTCACAAGAAATTCTCTTATATACTAAAGTATTTATTAGCATCAATACGGTCACTCATTACAAGAAGTCTTTTATATGTATTAGGGACATTTTCGTTCGATTAAAACCCTTTCAAGATCTCTTGCCGCATTTATAAGATCTTGCATATTTCTTGAATCATTTCCACACAATACACATTTTTAAGCTATCGAGTTGGGAATTCTATCATTATGACTTTCGAATAAAATGTGGAGGTTTTAGATGTCTAAACCAAAACTCTTTGAAAGGTTTGTATTGACAAGTCATGCAACTCACACCTTACATAAATACAAATTGCTGATTATATATAAAAAAAAAAAAGGAAAAAAAGCAAGATTGTGCATTTGACTTCTGGTGCTTATAAGATACAAAGGCTGTCTGAAAAACAAATTTCCTGGTCTTTTAATCATTGAAAAAAAATTTCTACAAAGTTTTCTTGACATCAACATTGACTGTCAATGTTCTCAAAGTGTCTGTAAGGATTCCTATGTGTTAAATAGATTGAATAAGATTTTGGCATTATAATGAGTTCAAGGGAGCTGCAAAAGTTTTTAACTGCAATTCATCAAGAATAGTAAAACTAATGGTACAATGCGATGGCTACTACACACACAGGTGTGTTGGCACCATATCTGGATTTAGCTTTAAACTGGCCTTTCTTTTCTTTGGTTTTTTTTTTAATGGGATTTGATTTTTGTGGCAAGTAATTTGATTATACGGTCCGTTTATCTACCACCACACATTTCAAATAATCAAAGGGACTAATATTACTACATAAAAAAGCAATGTTAGGCCTTCCTATCCATGGCATACGTTTTTTCAAAGTGGATTGAAGTTATTGTGCTGGGGCAATCACCATAGGTTGTGGTTTGGAAAGTATAGAAAAAGTGAGGCTCAATTCGATTGAAGCCTCGGCTAAGCCTACTTGGGAGACTTTAGTTCATATAGGAAAGTCTTGTGAAACGAGTTCGTGAAGAACTAATCATTTAAAAAAAAACAGATAATTTAAAACACTAAATTCTAAATCACATACATACTATTGATTCACATGCATCGACTATTTATTTTATTTACTTTTGAATTAGAAGTCAAAGAGTTAGTAACTACAAGTAAGTAATTGATAGCTAAAAAGGCACACTTTGGGAAGCGTACATCATAATTGAATGTATAGACAAAGTATTCATAAATAACTTTAACGTATAGACAAAGCATGTATAAAATTTAATGCAGAGCCCATTAGAATAAATGCATGTGATGACTTGTAAAATGCATGCACCACCTTCACATCGAATGCATTGACAAAACATGAATGACATTAAATTTTGAAAACGTTGATTTGATCAGTGAAAGTTTGTAGTAAAGGTTAAATATATTAAAAATTAATAAGTATGACTAACAATTAATATAATACTATAAAACTAACAATTAATATAATACCTATGAAATTATCGAAAAAAAATAACTGAATATGCATGAAATTTTATGCAAGCGTGCATGATGCCAATAAATGCAAAAGTGCATGCAAAGTTGATTGTGTAAGCATGGAAGCCAAAAATGCAAAGGGAGAAATAAAGCCTATAAAAATTAGGCTTCATAATTCTTTTAAGAGCAAGAAACATTTTCTAAAACAATTTTCGAAATGCATTTCAATCAATTTTCTCACATTTTTTTTAACTCATAACAACCCTAGAATATATTAATATTAAATTATTAGTTCTTTTCCACTGTGTAATTGTCACATCACTATTCACAATAGGTGTAATTGTTTAAGTTCAAATCCATTATTCAAGTTCAACAAAATAACAATGGTGGACAAAATCATAATAGAAACTTGTTTAGGCTATACTAACGTCTGAATACATTTTTTGACTTTCCTCTCAAGATCACGTAACAGAATTAGGTGTATTGTAAACCATTAAACTTGAATCTTTAATCGGGCCCAATTTTATTTCACTTAACCAAAACTACCCATGTAACACACGGCCTGGTAAAATTTCCGCTCAAATTATTTGGCATTTGCGTAGTACTATAAATATAAGCAATTTCTTAAACATCCAATTGAAAAATTGAAAGGCTGTAATCACATTTCACAATTTTAGTACTGATTATGTTTTGTTATTTGAGATTATCAACCCAGCAGTCGGAGCCACCGCTTGCGGCGAAGTTACTTGATGGACACAATTGCAGTCTGGAAAAATAAATAAATATGAATAAAATTCTTTCCCTTATTATCTTTAGCTTCATACATCTTAGATACAAATTATTTTAACAAAAATAATATAATATCCCACTGCAAGTATCCATGACATAAGAGCTTCTCATTCCAAAAAGTCAGGTTGGATTTATATTTTGGAGGAATCATAAATTAGGCTTTATTTGTATTGCCGCTTGAGATTTAGTTTCCAATTTTGCCACGCCGGATTTTCTTTAAAAAAAAAAATTGAGTACTACTATTACACAGCATCTTCATGGACATGCCATTACGTGTGGGGATGGTAAAATCTAGATCCGGATTTGGATGTATGTGCATCTAGGTTCATATCCTAATTTACATATTTATATTCGGATGTGGGTAATATCCACAACGGATGCGGGTGGATATTCTGGATATTCGGATCTGCAAAAATTAAAATTAAATAATTTAATATATAATTTAAAATTTTAATAATTCATCTAATAATATCAAATAAATTCCGTCATAATTCAAAAATTAATAATTTAACATAAATAACATACAACATCACAAATTCACAAATAAAATTTAATTTTAATTTTTAATATATATATATTCTTAATTTAAAATAAAATTTAATAATTTACTTAATAATATCATATAAAATGTAATCATAATTCAACAATTAATAATTCAACATCATATCAAATAAAATTTACTTAATAATATTAACTAAATTAATCTAAAAATAAAATTTAATTTTTAATATATGTATTCTTAATTTAAAATAAAATTCAATAATTTACTTAATAATATCAAATAAAATTCAATCATAATTTAAAAACTAATAATTTAACATGAATAACATAAAACAACATCATAAATTCACAAATAAAATTTAATTTTTAATATATTTTTTAATTTAAAATAAATTTTAACCGGATCAAGATATCTGATTTTCCGGATGCATTCCAGATTCGGATCTGTGCGGATTTAAAAATTGTACATCCGGATCCATCTTCCGATCCTTGCGAGCCAGATCCGGATACAAATGCCATCCCTAATTACGTGTGAGAATTGATGATAAGTGGAGCATCATTTAGATACAAATTACCAACTATATTTCCAAACTATGTAAGCATTCCGCAATTTGAAACTATTTGGCCAGAAAAATTCAGCAGAACTAAGGATTCTCATTGAAAATTAATTCATTTTAAGTAAAATTTCTGCTTGACAACCTCAAATCTACAGGGTCTATGTTATCACCTCGTAAAGTTATTTTTCTTTATTATTGCTCTCGTCGAACCAATCCTAATTCCACTGCAGTGTGTAAGGATATGCGTATATATAAGTGGAGCTATGACAACTTTAAAATTTGGACATTCATTGATCTCATGAACCATGCAATCCGTTCATAAATATTCAATCAAATAGTTCAATGTTACTAACTCATCCATTCTTTAATTTTTACTATCGAATTGTATGGAATTAACGAATAATAAGAATTTTTTTATGCAATTTTAAAAATTAAGATAAAATAAGTTAACTCTAGAACACAAAATTATAAGCTAAAATAATTATGTTTTAATCATATATGCATAGAGCACACAAATGTTGAGTTAATTTTTTTCCCCAATTAGTTTGCGTTATTGTAAGTATACCCATAATATCATTTACTGTTAAGGTCATTGTAATATAAACAACTAAAAATTAATCTAGACACGCGTGTAATGCACAGGCGCACCCGTATTCATATTGGTGTAACTATAATATTTTAAACCCTATTTTTATTCTCAACAAACCCATTTCATCACACAAAATTATTAGTTTTAACTAGCATTAATTCTTAAAACTCAATCAAATTACTGACCACTCTTGTCAAGGAAATCATGACTCGCAAGTTCTCCACTTCTATGATGTAGAGATCATACTAATCAAATTTTCTCTAAAAATCAATAAAATTCTTCCATTTAATTTTCATATTAAAGGGGCACATATATATTAAATCAATTATCAAATCCAATTATCGATTATTGTTTGCTAAAGGCCTAACATAAATTGCTTATTTATTGTTTTGATTCTGAAAAGATAAAATGGCTTATTTGTTGTTCAAGATCTGAAATAATAATGGGGAGGAGCTTTTTTGGAATCTTAGTTGAAGTAATATTGAAAGCATATAAGAATTCCTTAGATTTGATTGCCATGAACTATAAAGAAGAAGAAACAAAGAGGATTAGAAGAAGATTTAAGCTAATGTTTGGTTGAAAGAAGTGATAGGAGAGGAGAGAAATGGAAAATAAACAAAGGGAGAGAAAACAAGTGAAAAAGAGAATCACTCACATTTTTATTGTTTGATTGGACATGTTATTCTTTTTTTTTCTCTTATTTCTTTCCTCTCTCTACCTTTCCTCTCCTCTCCTCTTTTTATATTTTTTCAAACCAAACATGACATAAGGGTATGTTTGAAATTTTAAGTGTTAAAAGTTAATTTTTCAATATATATAATAAACGAGTATCCTAAGTAAATGGGTGTGTTTCAAAATATACAGAGTTTTTCAAAATATAAATAACAGTATTCTAAATAAATGGGTGTTAGCGTCCTTTTATAATGCAAATAACCCTACCGTTTCTACTGTAGTATAGTTTTGTATAGGCGGCATAATTTATAGCTACCAAGGAAGTGGACATCCCCTTTTTCCTGACATTATGGATCACTACGTGTATGATACTCCACACACTTTATTTCCTCATCCAACAAATTTCTGCCACGATGTTATGCACGTGACTATTCCCACGACATCACTTTCATAAACGTGGCAACACACTATTTGGCAATTCACCAAGAGTGTGGTAAGCTAACTTAAGCTTCCAAGCAGAAATGCCAAGAGAGTCTACTCACCTACACCTTACCAAACAATTAAAGCTTGGACATTTTGATTAAATGTAAGCAACTTCTAATTGATCACAAAAGAAACTCCGAACTTAGTCAACAAATCATCAACCCCAGTTGCGAAAAAAGCAAAAAAAGCAAAAAAAAAGAAAGGGGCAAAACCACTTAAGCCAAAAGAATAAAGTAGAATATAAGATAGACACATATCAACTCCCCGTCTACTCTACTTTTGCTTTCCTTCCCCTCTAAGCCCCACCTCTTTTTCTTGCCAACCTTCATCTTCTTTCCATCCAAACACTGCCTTAAACACAAACTGCTTTGCGAAATTCAGTACCCTGAATTTCTCATTTTAGATTGAAGCATGAGTACTTCAGTTGGTAATAATCAGAATCCATGGGCACCATATGCCACTTACAAAGATTGTTCGCAAGGGATATGTAGCATATATTGTCCTCAATGGTGCTACATAATTTTCCCACCACCTCCTCCATTTAGCCTTGAAGATGAAGATGATGATTCAGGCACTGATTTTTCTCCTTTGATCATCGCGGTCATTGGCATCCTGGCAAGTGCTTTTATCCTGGTAACTTATTATACTATTATCTCTAAGTATTGTAAAAGAAGGAGTGATGAAACTGGCTTAGAGTTTAGTGAAAATCGAGATCAAATGAGTGCTAATGATCAGGCATGGCAGCTTGATAACAATGTTGGTTTAGATGAAGCACTCATTAAATCTATAACTGTTTGTAAGTACAAGAAAGGTGATGGATTGGTTGAAGGCACAGATTGTTCAGTCTGTTTAAGTGAGTTTCAAGAACACGAAAGCTTGAGGTTGTTGCCAAAATGTAACCATGCCTTTCATCTTCCTTGTATTGATACTTGGTTAAAATCTCACTCGAGTTGCCCCCTTTGCCGGGCCAATATTATTTCATTGCCTGCTGCTCAAGCTTCAGCTCCAGGGGAGGTAAATGAGTCTGGTGCTAATGTTTCCGTGCATCAATATCAGCGCACAAATGATGCTGCTGTTTTGATGATACAAGACATCGAAATCGGGGTGAATAATGAAGCTGTTGTTAGCATTGTTGTTAATGATGAGGTTCCAAAGACACCAAATGTTCACGGCGATAGAATAATTGAAGTTGGGGTTGAGGCATTGCCAATTAGAAGATCGGTGTCATTGAACTCTTCTTTGTGTCAAGGCCCATTTTTGGTTGCTGATATTTTAAGCACAAATGAAGAAGAAGAAGATGATGATGACGAAATTCAAAGCATCCAGAAGATTAATGGTAGTAGAAGCAAAGTGATGAATCTTGTTAGAAATTCTCCTCTTGGTTTGAAAAGATCAAATTCAACAGGGAGATTCAGGTGGACAAGGTACGGATCAAAAGATGGAAATTCTGTTATTATTCCAAATTAATTTTCCCAGAAGGTTCTCATTCTCTCTCTCTGTCCCCCTTTTTTAATTTTTATTTTTATTTCTTTCTGTATCATAAACATACCCACATAGAGTTTTAATTGGATTGCACAAATTTTTATTTGACTTTAAAGATGAACTTAGATTGCTATTGATCAGTCTTAATGAAGTGGCATAATGGATTACAACCTTAATTCTAGATACTCATCGATTATGATCCAGAAATGTTGGTTTTACTTTATTAGTTCTTTAGTAATTATTATAAACTTAGTTGGCACTACTAATAAGTTAAATAAATGTTTGTTCCAATTGATGGAGAGTTATTAATGATGTTGAAAAACTAGTGGGAGCTTTTGGTGGGTTGTAGAGAATTTGTATGGTTGCTTACATTGGGGTTAATCTTTTGAAGTTAGTGTAATCTTGAGTCGGCATATCATAACCTCTGCCAGCTAATTAAAGAAATTAAAGGGTAATTAAAGTCTATTATGAGAGTGCTGACATATTCTTCTTCCTTGGACTTAAATATTTTTCAAACATGTCATGTCCAAAAGAGGAAATTTTGAGAAGAGTAAAAAAAATATTAAGAAAAAAAATTGAAGCTCGAATTGGTTGAAGTTAAGAAATGAAAATTGTTGAATTCATTCATCTCAAAAGCCTTTATTCTACAATTTTAGTAGTAAGGGGAACTATATATATATATATATTTTTCTAGATTCATATAAGGAAAAAATGAAGACACATAATCTTGCCAAAAAAGGAAAAGAAAAGCTTTCCTATTTTTTTATTTAACCAAATTTATAATTGAATTCATAAACCGTTTTTGTTCATATTTCGCTCCGTTCTGTTTATTTAAATTAAACGCCAAACTAGCCCTGTTTCTGGTTCTGCTTGATGCCTTCGTTTTTTTTTTTTTTTTTTTTTTGTCATCATACGCAAGGATCGTTTTTGCTTTCTAATCTGATCATATTTTTTCAATTTCCAGGAGATTGAAAAGAAAAAAAAAATGGAAAAAGAACAGGAAAAGGCAAAAATTAATTGGATTTGACCCATAATTGACGCGGGTTTCATGTGGGATTTTGATAATCCTTGGCTTTATTTATTCCTGTGGGATAAAAAACAATTAAAATTGCTTCTATGGTTTATCATTCTCCTTCAAGTTTAACTCTTAATGGCATCAAAAAAAAAAAAGAAAAAAAACTCTTAATGGAGTCTTTGTTACTGAATAAAGAGTTCAATGTATCTTGAAGTAAACTTTGCTTTGCAAAAGAAGAAACACTAATTGCCCGGCATCTACGACTCTGTGCCTTTGCCTTGTGCTCACGCTTTGATTCAATGCTTCAAATTCAAGTCATTGAAAGTGTAAGTGGGCACAAAATTGATGGGGAATCCAAACAACACAACGCATCACGTCTCAACCCTCAACTGTCGCTTTAATGTGAAAAATGATGCACCATTTTTCCTTCTAAGATTTTTCTAAAAACCCATGGATCCAAGCAAGGACCAAGTTAAGAAAATTGTCACGGTCCAATAATAACTCGACGTGGGACGATATAAACTCATCACTTTATGAATAAAAAGAGGAGAGGAGAGGAGATTCTAACTAATTCAATTAAAGAATTATCGACAAGAAGAATATAACATGCTAAAAATTATTCTTTCCCCTCCCATAACTTTTGACTAGCCATTTGAATCTTTAGCACCATTTTCATTAGTTATAATTTCACAAGGAACGTGTGCCACTAGGCCAAGACCCAAGATGCCCAACCTAGAAAATGCCGAAGATACTAAAATTGCATTATGGAGCTTGTCTGTCACCCATCAGTCTACAATTGGGTATAGAATGACACATAAGATTTCATATGAATCAAAGTTGCTTACAAAAACATGTTGGAGATTTAACCTTCAAGATTTATATTAGAGCAAAGAAACAAAACAAGGAGAAGAAAAATAAGATGTCAGTGATAAGATGGGCTCGAGTATTACAATAGTATGCGATCCTTCTAGCTTTTTCTATCTTCAATAAAAGCGATTGTTAAGAACAGTTGTACAAGTGTGCCAAGCAATCTAGGTTGTCCTCATTTTGACAACATCTCAACTACTTTTGCCATCAGCATCATTTTGTGTGCCTGTTCTTTATTTGGTGAGAATCATAATTGAAAATAAATCTCTTTATTTCTTGTCCCATCGTCCCAAGTTACTAGGGTTTAGGCGACGAGCGACAACAGAAAAGAATCTTCTCAGCACCTATGCTGGTTGTGGTTTGGGTTGTGTTTGGTTTGGGCCGACCCAAGTGACACATAAAGCCCAAACCGAATGGGTCGGCTACCGTTTGAGTTTTGACTTTGCCCCAAACAAAATTTAAAATTTATGGCTGCCGCCGCTACATACGGTCGCCGGCGACGTACCTCCGCCGCTGCTGTTATTTGAAGTTATTACCAATATTTTTGAAGGTTCAAAAGCAAGACTTTGAAATCTCCGAAGTTTCTAAGAATTTCCTTTTATCAAATATTCTAAACCATATTGTAAAAGAATAAATGAATTTCTAATTCAACCATAACTAATAAAAAGAAATAAGCAAAGAATGTTTACTGAGTAAGATGTAGAAGTTACTATCATGAACTCAACTCAGAATTAGTAAATCTCTTTTTCATCTAGCTTGACTGTAGCCATGAGAGTTCTAAGAAGCAGGCCAAATACGTGTTTGTATCACATAGGACTCGAAGATTTTTCATTAATTAAAAGATTTCGATTCCGTCAATTTAGGCAAAACTATTTTCGTTCACAATTTTCAACCATAATAAACAAATTATATATCGGTGCATTTCGTTTCAGGCAAGTCTCATCCTATAATTAAAAAAAAAAATTAAAAATTCATTTCATTGGTTAAATCCTTTACAGGCGTTCGATTTTTTTATTTTTTTTTAATTTCACAAGAGTAACAGCTGGGTCAAGTCTCATCTTATTGTTGAAAAATTAAAGAAAATTCATTGGTTAAAGCTTGACATGCGTATACAATTTCTCAATTCACAAGAATTAGAGCTTTCCCGAAACTAGACAATTACATAGATCACTTGAGGACGTTGGATTTCTTGTAGACAATTAGTTAATATTTTTATATGTGTCAAACGAATTAAAAATAACTAAACATGCATGTTCCACACGCATGGCATATGCTTTTATTCCTTAGAAATTAGCATAACCTCTCTTTCATTACTTGAAATATTTTAAATCCACAATTACGCACTCGAAATGGTGTTGTTTATTTTTAATCAAACTAAATATATACATCGAAGTATACAACAACACATCGTAGAGACTACACAAAGAGATCACTACCTAATTAATTCTTGTTTTTAATTACTCGACAGTTTTTAATGCATTTATCAAGTAACATTACTAATATTAATTAGACATACAAGATCAAGTACAATAATTTTGAAAAAATTATATATATTCGTATTTATTACTAAAAATATTTTTAGTTAAATTCGTCTAATTACATCGTCAATACCATTCCAGCTTATATATCTTTTGTATATATTTATTTACTAATTAGGATTCACATTTCATATCTTTATGGATTACTTTGAAAGAAAAATTAAATAATTTTTTTAATACAAAACTAGAAAAAGATATTTATTAAACTAACCCGTACAGTAATATATATACACACACAATTTCAAAGTATATATCGTAATGTCGTTTCTATAAATATACAAAACTTTTTATTCCCCAATACAAAAGTAAAGCATTTCAAAAACATTGAACCCAATTCTGACCTATCTTCCCAAAAAATGTCCTAATAGCTCATTGCCCATAAGATAAGAAAGAAAAATAAAACTGCACATGCCCATCCATACACAACTTTTGTCACATCATTTAAACAGCCATGTATTAGCTTCGCAGCAAAACAAAACCTTATTCTGTCGTCATTCATTAATTCCTGCACGAATCTTATTTCAACTTCTCTCCTAATATCTTTTGCGTATCTTTCTGTTTCATCACCTACACATTCATTATAATTTATAAGCGCACCTTGAAATTAAACCCCGTTATCAAAAGCAAAAACAGACAAAAATAACAAGAGCAAGAGCAACAAAAAGGAAAAATGGTAGCAGAAATCACTTCCTCTTCTGAATATCCTTACCCCATCAAAACGATAGTGGTCTTAGTTCAAGAAAACCGCTCATTCGATCACATGATCGGTTGGATGAAAGCACTAAATCCTGAACTCGACGGGTCACAGGATCCGGGAATCAACCCCATTACGACATCCGACCCGAACTCCTCCCTCATCTACTTCGGGGACAAGTCGGTCTACGTCGACCCGGACCCCGGCCACTCCATCCAGGCCATCTTCGAGCAAGTCTTTGGTCTAACGTGGACCCAGTACACGTCATCGTCATCATCTTCTAATAATGAGGAGCTTCGCGTTCTTCGTCCTAATATGCAAGGGTTTTGCACAGAACGCTGAGACTACCCAGAAGGGAATGGCGGTGAGCGTCATGAATGGGTTTAAACCGGATATGGTGCCGGTCTGCAAGGAGCTGGTGGCTGAGTTTGGTGTTTGCGACCGGTGGTTTGCGTCGGTGCCGGCCTCGACGCAACCGAATCGACTGTACGTGCATTCTGCGACGTCGCATGGGGCTACTAGTAATGATACCCAAAAGCTCATTGAAGGGTTTCCGCAAAAGACTATTTTTGAGTCCTTGGATGAAAGCGGACGTAGCTTTGGGATTTTTATTATCAGTACCTCCTGCAACCCTTTTCTACAGGTAAATTAAGTAATTGATGTTGAACTTATTAGATATCCGGTAATCAGCTGATTTTGTGCTGGCGCAGGATTAATGGTCAGGATTTGCGACTGATTTTGTGCTGAGCGTTAAACTCAAATCTTAGTTATTGATCTAGTGCTCAGCACGAAAATTTTGCCCATTAATATTACTTTTTATAAGAAAATTTTAGCTTCCGTTGTTGTTTGTTTTGTTGTTTTAATTTTAATTAATTTTAAATTTTGATGTCAGAACGGTCGAAAAGAAAAAAGAGTTTATTGATATGAGTAGATAGAGGTTTTGTTTTGCAGACATACGTTCTAAGGCTCAGCACTCAGAGCTTAATTTTTGCTTTGACAAGAATTCATGTTTGCGTGCATCTTTTGTTTGGTTGATATAGTAAGGCGTAAGCTTTTTATTAGCTTAAGTCGTTGTAATTGTTTTATTAGCTAAAGTTTTACGAAGGATTGAGATTTAAAATAGAGATGTTTAATATGTATGTGTATATAAAACATATACAAATTTCAACCAAAATACATTACATGTGGTTAATTTAATTAGGGAGAAAGTCAATCGAATAAATTAACATTTAATATTATATATATCAATAGAGATAAACAATTAAGAGTTTAGTAACATTTGTTTTTTGTATAAAATCGGTCTTTAAAAGTAAAATTACAATAGCGTAATATATCAATTGCTAATTGCTATGAGTAGCTGTTTGTCAGTAATTTTGTGTATTAATTTAGTTGTTTGTCAATTTTGAGTTGTGAAAACTTTCAGTGCCCATAGGCTATAATGAATTTCTAGAATCCCTTACAGAGATGGGTATTTCAAATTTGAAAATGTAGTATTATTTTGAAAAATAACGATCAAATTATCAAACAACTAACAAGGTTTGAAGAAGGAAAGATTGATGATCAATTTTAGAATCTACACATGGTTTGTAATAACACGTATATTGATTCTTGCATGCGAAGATGAGATATAAAGGTTTTGAAACCGTTTGAGCTACGCCATAGTAAAATTTATTTTAATTGCTTATTATAATATCTACCAAAAAAAAAACACTCTATAATTTGCGCGGACACGGCTTAGTTTTTGTTCTGACAGGATAATTTCTTTGTTCCC
>JASUUG010001124.1:0-41917 GCA_030449905.1 Luvunga scandens | reverse complement strand
GGAGACTTATTTTTGTGTACATGGTACAATGATTAAGTGTAAGGTCAATTTCATAGATGACATTGATATTCAATCTAAGATGCTTGAATTTCTAAGGTTAGGCAAGTATTCGTCGCATACTACTTATAGGTTAGTAATTGATTGTTAATTTTTTGTTGTATACTGAGTTTGTAATAATTTGAGTTAATAATGTAATATTTAGTTTAGCGTATAAGGAATTGATATTAGTTTTATCTACGGTAAAGGTGGATGAAATGGTTAGTGAACCTTTTTTGTAATACGTCTTAGTTAATGATAGTTTTGTTGATAGTAATTGATGAATATTTTTGAGTGTAGGTTAAGAGGTATATAAGCGTGAATGGTTGAAAACAGCGCTAAAAGAGAAAATTTAGATTGTTAATAGTTATTATGAAAATGTTGAAATCGACCGGGGGCGTGGATTGTTAAATGAATTGATTGATAATAGAGAACAATTCTTATAAGGTAATCACATCTCGGCCAGCAGTGTTTATGGTTCTCAAACATTGTATCTTCTTCTATCTATTAAGCAAATGAATGCTGTGAGAGAAATTGGTGCAAGCTTGTTGGATTTAAGATATAGTTGGTCGAGAGCAAGATTTATGTGGATTGCTAGTCAAATAATATAACGTGGATAGGCGGTTCATACGATTTATGGAATGGAATACAAGTTAACCATGAAAACTTCGCAAGCATGATAGGTGTTGGTAGCAGAGGGAGTGCCAATTGTGCTTGTTGGAGAAAGATTGCGAGATAATCGCTTATGGGCCAAGTCTTGTATAGTAAAGAATGGCATCCCATAGGTATTATACTTGAAAAATTAAAGATAAATAGTTAAAATGAGGATTTTTGTATTACATTTAGTCATTTTACAATTGGAACTATTCCGCGGTCAACTCAAGCCATATTAACCTAGCATACCTTATCCATTAAAATATGTGAATAACATTTTGTGGTAAAGATTGGGCTAGTCTTTCAACTTCTCAAAGGGAAGAGTTTGAAAGGTCAATGAAAATCAAGTTTTATTAATAAGCAAATGCGTAATATTTTTTTTTTATTGGTATAGTTATTTACTATATTTGTATTATTGTTAGTTTACGATTATAATATTATTTCGATCATTATTTTCGTAGTAACCAATGTTCTAGCTTAGTACCTATTCTACATGTCATTAACTAAGTTCCCGCTTTTTTTATGTTAAGAATAAATGTCCCGCTTGGTGCATGGATTTGTGTAGTGAAATAAAAAGATTTCTCAGTGGCGACAAAAGTTTGGTGATTTAAAAGTAATGCTTTGTAGTTATGTTATTAAATTAAATAGATTATTTATGGTTTCTTTATAGTTTACGCAGGTTTTGATGCGAAATTAGTTGTGGCGTTAGTTGGTGAAAGTGGGGATAAATTGACAGTGGTGATGTAACAAGACAACATTCTTTCCATGTCATATTAATGCATGTAATGAATAGAATAAAGGAATATATGAGAAGAAATAATGATGTGCTACAAAAACATGACTTTGAAAATGGACTCTTCTTTGAAAAGGTAGAAAGTTAGAACGAGTATATTTTCTTAAAGAACGAGTGAATGTGGTTGGTGATAGTTAATCACCTTCTACCTATAATAGTCGCGAAGGCAAATAATGGTCCAATCATTCTTCTCCGAATATAGGGGGAGATCGCCCGCATATCCCTACATGGTTGTCACACTTTCATCTTTCATCGTGAAGCGTGTAAGCCCTCTTTTGAAGTTCACGATCGAAAAATTTCACCTCAAGATCGTTCAGCGATAAAGAGGCTATATAAAGCAAAGGCTAGTATAGTATTAGAAGAAGATGATGAAGGAACTTAAATTGGTATGCTGAACTTTAAGACTAGGTATACATCTAATAGTTTGTTAACTTTTGTCAAAACTAATTGAGATTGTTGAAACTGATTTAAATTTAATCTTATCTTTCTTCTTTCTGTCTTTAATAAATATATAGTCTTTCGCGTAATAAGTGAAAAATTTTCAATGACCCCAAGATTTTAACTCTATCTTTAGTTTCTCCGTCACAGAAATTGAAAGCGGGCACCAACTATCCCCTGTATGATAAAGTCTCATATAGTCTAAAGCCAAAATACGAGTGAGATCTTTTTTTTGTAAATGAAGTGATGACCTCGTTAATCAAGATGCTCTAGTATGGATTTAACAAAAGTCTTTGGCTTAGAATATCAATGCCCTTTATGCTTCGACATTAACTTATTTCCAAATATATTGTCATAGTTATTTAAGCGTGTTAATATAGCATGTACTTTACTTGTAGGGAGATAATTATACGATCAAGTCATAAGGATATCACTCGGTGAGGCTTGTTATCACTCTTGATGTCACTTGACAAGGAGGTTTATTCTTGGTTTCGTTATTAATGAAATTTTTGGTAATAAATGAATTATAATTATTCTTATGTTTAGATTATTTACGCGATGGTGATTACCCTGGCAAGCCGTAAGTCTTGCAAAAGCCATGGGCAACCAATTAGTTGGATCCTACCAACTAGATAGTAGTTAATGATTCATTCTTATCTATTTTTATTTCACATCTTTTTACTTATAAGTAACTATGGTAATTTAACTAGTATTTGATATGAATTTCATGTTATAAATATGTAGCAATTTGCTACAATGCCAAATGCACACTTAGATGGTTTCAAGTTCTTCCATCTCGTAAATGTTATATGTATGACTTTGCACCAGATCTTAGGTAGGTAGTGTGAGCGTAGATGTGTTTAAATTATTATCTTTATTACTTTGAATGTATGGTATAGCTTACAAATATTCTTGAATAGATCTTTATTCCATGTATGATGGCGGCCACCATTCGTTTATTATTGGTCAAAATTAAAGAAAAACAGGTTGAGATCTAGATCCATTACCAAATGTCAACTTGGACATGAGATTGAGAAATTCAAGCCAATACCATTGTAAGTATGATCATTTTTTGCTCAAAGGCATTTTGACTTTTGCGTGTATTATGTTATTAAAGTACGAAGTTGATTTCACTTGAAAATAGTTACACTCGTTAAATGCTATACTTTATGGCATTGTGTAAGCTACATATCCGATGAAATTGAAGTTTTTGTCATTTGAAGTCACTCATGGTGTTAAAGTTCCTTGGCAACCTAATGGTTTTGATTGTGGAGTTTATGAAATCAAATTTATGGATACTCGTGGAATCATCACTAATAAATTGTATGTGGTACGCTTTCTAATTCTTTTACACAGTATCCTCGTTGATGTTATTAATGTTGTTGACTATTGACATGATGATATTACATGGTTATTTCAAAGAGCATGACTTATAAAATGTTTAGGCTCAGCATGCATTACAACTAATGGACTCTCTGTTCAACAAACAACACGATCTATTATTGATGTTGGCTAATGCAGACTATATTGACGCTGTTAATTATGTACATGATTCGAAATTGGCATCAATAGTAAAAAGTTGTAATATATATGTCCATTAGAAAAGGTTGTAAGAATAATTTCAGAAAAGGTTGTTCAAGGCAAAAAGGGTGAAGAATATTTTAGATACAAATGACCCCAAATTGTGAACTTGTCAAACACAACTGTTAAATTTTGACACGTTTCAATTTCAACTAGAATTTATAAAAGTTCAATGTACATTGTTTTGATGACCAGTCCTAGTCAAATGGATTTTGTGCACTACTTTGATTTTTTGTTGGTCAACAGGTTCTTATTGTTGTTTACACTGTAGGATTGCTAATAAGACATTAAGGATGTTAGAAAACTAGAATTTCTTGTTTTTCCATGCATTTTATGACCATCCGATAATTAAGATTGGTTTTCATTATTTTTTCTATCATGAGTTCGTCTTGGCAAATTTTTCTAGTTAGGGGAAAACATGTCTTTACAGTCATGTTTTTAATTGATACATATTGTTCGAAGTAAGATAACTAGTGTTAATGTTGCTATTATCATCAAGTACACATAATATCAAAGTATTGCCATCGTTCACTTCATACATGATTAATATTAAATCACTGATTTCCAAGAATCTCATTCTTCCATCAAGGGTCAAAGTCAAAATGCTTTGTTAGCCATCATCTCACATCTTCCAACGAGATGTACTATCTTTAACTATGCACAATATAAATCCAAGTTAGTTAAACAACATGGGAAAGTTGGTCAAGTAAATTAAAAAAGTAATGATCACTTACATGTTATTATAAGGCCACCAATTATAGTATGTGCTAACATAAGTTTTAGAGGTTATACCAAATGCACTGTTGTTGCCATAAGTACCATCAATTCCTTATAAAATGTCATGCTTATAGGGAAAAGTTACCTCGAAGGTAAATCCTAAGGAACCTGGCTTGGTCGATGCCATCGAATCAGTTGGTGTGAACATATTGTATCTGAAAGGCCTCAACTGTATGTCATTAGATCTGTGATCTCGAGCTCAAAAAATGCAGTCACCTTTGTTAGGATGTATGCACTTTGACAGATATAGTCGGCAAGTCTGTTTTGTATAGATAAGTTGAAAATATTTACTGTATTTGTGATTTTTAACCCCATCATGTTTAACGATTTTGGCACAACCTTTACTGTTAACAATAACTGGGTCTTTCAACTTCAAACTTGTTTAAAGTACACAATTCTTGTCTCGCTTCGCTGATTGATCATTAGCAAGCATTTGTTAAAAGTGAGGTGTCAGCTTTTGAATCTCCTGTAAAGTTATTATAAACTTTCTTTATTCTTTGCGACGAAAAGAAAAAGATTGTTACATACTACTGACAGTGAGCCAAACTTTGTGGTTTCGAAGGCTTCCTTATTGATATGTGAGGCTGCAACTATCATTTTCATCACTTTACTCACCTTCACTATTTTGGTTCATCGACCAAGAATTAAGGTAGGTGGTATATGAACTAGTTGCTTCAACTTCATGATGTGAAATATATGTGATATCTGTATGGAATGAAAGTTATCTATAGCACTTTTGGACTTAAATCAAGGTAACTTAGAGAGTAAATGGCATGTTTTAATTGTATTTTAGTTACATTTGGCATATTTATTTATCTTTAGTCTATTCTTTATAAATTAAGTTGTTTTAGAATGAATTGTGTGCTTAGATTATGTGTTTAATTGTATCTTAAGAAAAGAATCTTTGTCGATACGGCTTGTAAAAATGAGGAAAGGAATGGACTATAGAAAAGTGAAAACGAGTATGAAATAATGCAGATGTTGTATGTATTTCTTTGGAACTACCATTCTTATAAAGAATCCTTGAGCAATCAAGAGAAGAAAAAATCTCGCACAAATCTCGAGAAAAGTATAGAATACGCAGTTTCCAAATATGGAATATCGTGCTCTAAGTCCGATTGCCATAGTTTTCAATTATAAAAGCAAGTACAAAAAAAAGAAATAGAAAGCCGTTATTCACAAGAAAACTTAGAAAGAAAAAGAAAACATAAAAGAAATAGAAAAATTCCAGGGTTGCAAAAAAAGATTTCAGGCGTGAGGAAAAAGAAATAGAGAAATCAGAAGGGCCACTCACTCTTATATTATTTCTTGTTTCTTTGATTTATGATGATGTATATGATGACTGAAACGGTTTATTTTTCTGTTTTGATATAAATTATGAACTGATTTTATTTGTGGTTGAGTGATAAATAAGCAGATGGTTATTGACTAAATTTCTTTCGCTACTGTTTGTTACATGATTCATTTATATCATTTTGTTTTGATAGTGCTTAATTTAATTTACTATTTCATTGACCACCCATTTAGTGATCTTAGCTAGAGGGCCAAAAGAACTTGCTTTAGTGGATCATATCGAATATTACTTGGTTCTAAATTAGGTTTCCCCAGTTGGGTTAACTCAATTTGAATAGGGTCATGCTTAATTTAAAACTAGTAAGGAACTAGATATAGAATCACCTTGTGGTATCGAAAACCTTGATCTTATAATCTTTATATCTTATGTGGTAAAATAATTGGTCATTTTTAGGTTGTATATAGATATAAGAGGTTTAACAGGCAATAGCTGAGGATGTATTAGAATTCGCACTTGATCTTTGTGGTAATTCTTTGCAAGAATAATCTTTATGTGAAAAAAAGCAATAATACCATTAAATAAGTTAAATCACGCAACTATATCATTTTTAGTGATTCCATTCTTGTGTGAGACGTGTTGGCTTATTTTATTGCATTTTATTTTCCTGTCATTTTAAATTGTTTAGTTTAATTTAATTGCTAAAAGAATTTGATTTGATTTAATCAATTTGCACCATAAAATTCTTTATAGTAACTCTAATAGCATAAATCCTTGTGGAGACGATACTCGAATACTTATCACTTTATTACTTATTATGTATACTTGCACGCAGACATACACGTATTCAGAATCTAACCAACAAGTTTTTTGCGTTGTTGCCAAGGATTGTTGTTTATTTTTATTTGTGAAATCAATTTTGTGGTGTTTTATTTAAGTATTTGTTTAATCATTATTTTCTATAGTTGACAGGTTGTTCTAAAGAACTATCAGATGTATGAAAAGACACACAAAGTAAGTTTCACTTTGATTATAAAATTGAGAGGACTGTTAGGAGATTACTAAAGGAGCAAAGAAATTCAAAAGCTGCTATATCAATTGACGATTTACAAGACATGGAAGATTTGAACAATCGAGGAGAACTGCAACCGCTGAATGCATAGGGAGGTTAGAATGGACAGCATGTTTATGGGAAAATAGGAAACAATGCCATTTATATTGCAGATAACAGAGAAAGAGCCATTCGAGATTATCTTTGTGTTGACTCAATCCAATCCACATCCGGCGTAGTTAGACACGAAGTTTGAGAAGATAATTTTGAGTGGAAACTAATGATATTTCAAATGTTACAAACTGTAGGTCAATTTAATGGACTGCCATAAGAAAATCCTCATATTCATCTCAAGTTGTTTTTGGCGGTAAGTCATGCTTTTAAGATAAGTAGAGCATTATAAGAGGTATTAAGACTCAGACTTTTCCCATTTTCTTAAAAGGACCGAGCACGAACATGGTTAAATTCCCTACCACTAGACTTTATCACAACATGGAATGACTTGACTGACAAGTTTTTAATGAAGTATTTCCCACCTACTAAGAATGCCAAGTTGAGAAATGAGATAACATCTTTCTATCAATTGGAAGATGAGAGTCTGTATAATTCATGGGAAAGATTTAAAGAGTTGTTGAGAAGATGTTCACATCATAGTACTCCTTGCTGTATACAACTAGAAGCTTTTTACAATGGTTTTAATTCAAGTACAAGACTTATGGTAGATGCTTCAGTAAATGGAGCTTTGTTATCCAAATCCTACAATGAAGCTTATGAGATTTTGGAGAGAATAACTAACAACAATTATCAATGGCTATCAACTAATTAAGCTGTAGCAAGAAATGCAACTGGAGTGCATAATGTGAATGCCCTGACAGTTTTATTAGCTCAAGTAACTTCATTAACAAATATGGTGAAAGTTCTAACTACTGCTCCAGCAACAGTTAACCAAGTTGCAGAAGTGTCATATGTTTATTGTAGAGAAGGGCATTTATTTTATCATTGTCCCGGGAATCCAGTTTCAGTAAATTATGTGGGAAATTTCAATAAACAGAGCCATAACAATCCATATTTAAGCACCTACAACCCCGGATGAAGGCAACACCCAAATTTTTCATGTAATCTAATTATACGAACTCTTGCCAATGCACCTAGCATTATGTTCAAAACTATCTGTGCATATGACTTTTTATGCCTGTAACTTGACTCATAATAAGCCCTACTAGATTGTAAAGCAATCTTCTTGGCCCTGTAAACTTTTTGCTTGTCAACTTTACAATCGTACATCTTATTAAGCTTACTCTGAATGAAGCTAACATTGGTTTCAAGATTTGCAAGTATTGCATCCTGAAATTAAGATGCTATAATATGGGCAGTGCATTTTGTGTTCTTCCATAATCTCTAACAAGTATGCACATTGTAGTAAGACCTAAATAGAAATATATCGCCAAATCTAATTCTAGAAGCATGTAAATACTAAGGACATCCAACCCCTTTACACCTAACAGCGATTGTAGTTCTCTCAAAATGTTGTTTCAAAGTCTTAAACCTTTTTTTAATAGTAAATTTTCTTAAAACTATGGAAAGCTATATGAAATTTTTAAAGTACTGTCCTACAAAGAACCCCACAAGATGATCATCTTTAGGAATATACATATTGGCCTTCATTTTGGAATCCATTTGATCCATCACTCTATCACCATCTTCATTAGAACATGCATTGAATTCATTTTCATCATTAGAATAGCATGATAATAGGTCATCAGCATCATCATCATAGGATCGAAATAGTTCAGGCTTAATTGCATTTTGGCCAAGTTCAGTGGGTTGGTTGTAAACATCATCATTATTAGTAGTAAAAGGCTATAGACACTATCATCAAGGTCATTGCCACAAAAAGGGCGACTTTGTATATCTATCTATGTGTTTGAAATTATATTTTTATGGTTGGGTAGTACTGGGATTAGTTGTTTGATAGATCTAGGATTTAGATTTTTATGTGTTTAGTTGGGATGGCATTTGTGGTTAGGATATTGGTATTTCATCATGGGTTGTGGGAACATATAGAGGTAATATTTTATGTAGTAGTAGGAACAAAGACTGAGAATTAAGGAAGAGTTGTCTCTGTTGATAAGAAAAAGTATGATACAGTTGCTTATTTTCTTCATTTACAACCACATCAATAGTCAGTTGCTTAATTCCATGCTGTTACATGGGTTAAATTTTTCAAAAGAAGATGGTGATCTGAAATAAGTGTCCAAAAAGTCTTCATATAGTAATGAATTAGATGCATCAACATCAACACTCCAGTTTACATGTTGGCATCATTTCCAGGGATAGGAGCTTGCTTGGTCTAGGACTGTGATGAGTTAAGTGGTACTAGTTTCATCATTACAGCATTTGAAATGAGGTTTGATGATAATCTAGGTAATGTTTAGTTGTCATTTGGAGAAGGGCTTTGTGAGGTAATTGGAAGGTTTAGGTTAATGACGATAGTGTTTCACTTGCCTGACTGAAAATGGATCTTTTTACTGAACCAACAGGCGAGGATATTATCTCCAGGTCAAAATCTATATGATAGAGGCACCTTATAATTGTATAATGACCATAAATTAAATAGATCATCATTATTAAGGATCTTGACCAACAAATTGTCTCATAGTTGTATAATAGTTAGCTTGAATCTCTTATCCTAAGTCATCTTTCTCTTATATACCAGTTTCATGACTTTGTTTACAAGAACAATTGTGCTCATTTTATCACAGTCAACCACACCCATAAAATGTCTTTGGCTCATAAATGATACAAAGAATGTTTTTCTACCTTAAACAAGCGAAATCATTCACAAAGCAGAGCAAAATAAATAATAGTCAACACTTTTTCCAGCAATCGAACACATGCGACATAATAATAGCATTAATAACCAAATAAGTAACACTAAATTATTTATAATTAAGAATAAAACTTACTTACAACTGGTTTAACCTAAAATACTCAGTTATGTTTAACAATTTCCTAAACATCCATTAATAGCGCAGAGCAAAGGCATAACCAATTACCAAGGCCAATAAAAAATAGCTATATATAAATGAAGAGCATGAATGTGATATCAGAAATAGTTACAAAGACAAATAAATATGAGAAGAACATCCATAAATTTTAAAAACTTAACTGTGAGAACAACATCAATAACATGAAACCTATGACTAAAATGCATCAAAATTAGCATGCAACGAGCTTGGACATTCATTTTCATGCTCAAAATTACATAAAAATAATAGTAATATCAAGTTATTCGACAGTAAATGAACTCACCTTAGTATCTTCAGCACAATATATAGAGATAACTATCACACACTCACCATAAATATCTTCAGCACAATATATACTTTTTACGACTTGGCTTAACAAAAAAGGAGCTATAATAGATGAAGTATCAACTTTATAGAGGGAAATTGTCCTTTAAATATGTGATCTTCCCGCTAAAACCCAGATTTTTTGCTTAATCTCAAATGAAATTGTAGAGTTGCAATAATGGAACAGTACATGAGCATAGATATGTCTGATATCACTATTTTTTGCACTCTATGTTAAATGGTACATTTAGCTTCTATTTTTTAAAATTTTTGCCAGCCATTTATGTCAAATCTCTCTTTTACCCTCCTAAATGGTGTGTTTTGTCTATTCTTTTACCCTTCTAAACCGTGCCTGTTGTGTATTTCATTTTCTTTTTTTAGTTGTTTGTGTCAAATCTCACTTTTGCCCTTCTACCGTCAAAGATAACGGCTGAATATGCTGATTTAGGGGCATGGTGATGGTTGTTAAAACATTAGGTTGCACGGAAACTTTCGTTGAAACGAGTGGGGGTTGGTGGAAAATAACACATAACGGAAAATGACCGAAGTAAGAGCCTCAGAGCCTCAAATTTCAATGCTCGTCTAGTGCTTAGCTTGGGCTGGGCCTACCAAAAAAACACAAGCTTCGACTCGACCATTGAAAAAAATTAAATTAAATTAAAAAGTAATTGTAAAATTGTAATTTGCAAAATCTAAAATGAAAATTATACTCTCACGTCCCAACTCTCGAAGCCTAACCGACAACGCCTTCCTTATAAAACCTTTCTAAACAGCCAAACGCCGGCCAACACACATCAATCAGGTGACTGCTGCAGCTTTGTCCTCACTACTGATACCGACAACCACTATTAATCTTGACATTGTTACTGTTCTATCAGCTACTGCCAACTGTAACATAAAGGAGTTCAAATTTTAAAAGCCTTAATCAGGTCTGCTAAGTTATGTTACTACTTTTTTTTTTGTTTACTTTATTTGTTCATTTTTTGTTTTATAACTTAGAAGTGAATGTATACTTGATGAACTAGATTTATTCTAAATTTTGTGAAAAGGAATTAAAAAGTTGTTGCTACTTATTAAGTTTTTGAAATTATGTTATAATTATCTATTTAGGTAAATAAGAAAAATTATGATTTATTACAATCAAATTTCTATTGATTTGATTGATATACATGCTGTAATAGTATGAGATGAGACTATAAATATGAAAAAAGGCTTGACGACTCAGTCCATTTACCCTTCTTACAGTCATAAGAGGTGGTTGTTAAAAACCTATGTAGTTTTTTAATTGGGTGATTTTATCAAACCACAAGAAGGTTTGTGACAAGGGTCCAACTATAATACGGCGACTGTATCTCATACAGTTGTTTTTTATTTTTTTTATTTGGGCATATAATCAGCCATCGAAAGTAGCAGTTATACAAGTGAAAATAAAGGCAAATATTGAACGTAATTATCATATAGCTACCCTTGTTTTAAGGAAACATCAAACTAATCAACTCAAACTAGAAAACAACCAAAGACCCCCTTCAAATTACATGAAATATACTTTTTTATTTTCTCATAAAATTGAAATATACTTTTTTTTAAGAACATTAAAAGATACTTACAATATGACACTTCTATACTAGTAAGAATAATAATTTAAATATAATTTAATGAAATTGATTTTAAATTAATTGAATTATTTTTAATATTATATTATAAATTTGAAGATATTTTACATAAAAATAATCAGAATATTTTTATTAACATTTTAATAGTGCAATGTAGTATGTTTGTAGAATCATATTAAAGTATATTTATTTTTAAATATATTAAAAAAAAAAAACCAATCCCTTAATGCACACAAAGTGACTCAAGCCTCCACCTACTAATACGAGGATAACTTTTATCCAAGTATTGGATAATTATCAAACAATTATCTTGTTGATGGTATTAAATATTCTAATTACATAAAATATTACTCTTTTTCTTATTATGATTAGTGGTAGTGGCTAGTATCAATATGTTATATGGATACCTTCTAAAAAAAGTATTTGTATATTAGACAAATATAATGTATCTAATGTTTCATATTTTTAAATAATATTCACAAAACAATCCCTTGTTCAAATTAATTCATACTACAAATTCATGTGAAATTAGTTATTTTATTTATTCTTTTATATTATATTATTTGTATGGTTACATTTATTCATTGTTTTAAGTCATACAACTTTCTATAAATACTTAAAATAGACACATTAATAAGTAATGCTAATTTTTTATCTATTACTATTAATGGTATTGTGACTAATAATCTAATAACATTAAAATTTAATTTTTTTATATTGGTAATAACGAGAATTGTTAACCAATTTTAATTAGATTTAACTAAATTTAAATCTTAAATCTAAGTGTGATACTTATTATCATTATTAGATGCTTATTATTAGATGTGTATATGGTCTATATATGACATTGTTTAATTTTAATAATGTGAACAGTAATATTATTGGTTTATAATTTTAACTATTACCTCCACATGATTTAATTTGGGATATATACCATATTTTCATAAATAACTATATATATATATATATATATATATTGCAGATCACGTGGAGAATCTATCACGTCTGAGCAGTCAGATCTTATATTTTTTATCCAAACTATTGTTTATTGCATTCAACTCTGTATATATATATATATATATATATATATATATATATGCTGCAGATCACGTGGAGAATCTATCACGTCTGAGCAGTCAGATCTTATATTTTTTATCCAAACTATTGTTTATTGCATTCAACTCTGCCTCATTACAAACTAGGAGACTCTATTTATAGCATCTAGGAAATACTATTACAAGGGACAGCTGTTACTACAGCTGTCCTATAATCATTACATACACAGCTGTTATCCAGCTGTAACACACTAAGCATATAATATGTGGCTCCTAGCTTGCCACGTGTCATAATATCGCCATCGCTACCGCTGGATCCACTAGGCTTCCACATCATCCGAGCTTGGAGGAGACGGGACATTCATAACCCAACCTGTTGGTGCCGACGGAAGGAGTTCATCTGGAATAGTATCGAAATAGTCAGTAATGTTGGATTCAGCAGATGGTTCATCTTACTCTTCATCATCCTGTGGGGGTTCTTCAGGTAAGCCAAAATTCTGGTTAACATCTTCCCAATTCTCATCCTCCCAATTAGCCACAGGCTGGAGCTGATAGTCCATTGGAACGAAATCATCAAGTTCCAATGGGAGACTGGAGTAGACTCCTATGTGACGCATATACTCATGGTATTGGTCTATCAGCTCTGTGGTTCCCTCATCATCATCTTCACGTCTCTTCTGCCTCAGGTTTTCCCTGAAATGAACATCTGGTTAGTCATGACTTAGAGTGAAATCGGGCTATGAGTATTGTAGCAAGGATCTACGTCATAGATTTCCGAAAGCATCTGTCGTGCAGAAAGACATGTTTCCCACATAGAGTTGTCACCAAAAAAGTTGTGGTGGTACTCAACTACTCAAACAATGGGAGGTATTGTTCTCCCCCATAAGTCTGCAAGTCGTACAATGACAATAACATTTTCTCGGATTTGATATCCGTTGATGAGGGTGAGAGTGAGAGGATCACTAAAGATAGGAGCAAACATCCTATCAAACCATCTTCCATAACTATAGTGGTGGCTAGTGTGGATAAGGTTTGGTTCGAAAAGTATGGCTACAAGAAAAAGGTTCAGCCAATACCAGAAGATGTAATATGCCTCACAAAGAGTGTAGTGTCTAAAATTAGTGTTTTCATCTACAGTGTAGATGAACTGGCATCCAAATTTAAAGACGGTCTCGTGCATCTGGTCTTCGTTTGGATGGGGCAGGAATAGACTTTGGTGCTGTCTTCCAACATTGGGTCGGCACTCCTGTGCAGCCATGAGATTCCACATCCTATACTGCAATTCTTCATCGTGTCGTCCTACTCGGAAATCTATTACCTTCTTAAAATTCATTTCCTGAATTTCAGGAGGTAACCAGACGATGAAGGTAGATAAGTCTTTCAGAAAGAAATACCTTTCCATTGAGAGATTAGGTTGGGGTGTCCAGTTTGGTAAGATTCTCTTAATCATCTTGATTGGTCTAGAGAGATAATCTGCTACAACGTTGGTTTCTCCTTTGATATGCCTAATCTGGAATTTGAATCATGATAATGATTCTGCCCACCGAGCAATATGAGGATCGGGTATTTCTCCCTCTATTCCGGTTAGCAATCCACTCAAATATTTGTAGTCTGTTTCGATTATGAAGGGAGAAAGAGCAAGGAAGAACTGGAATTTCTTTACACCTTTAATAACTGCTAAAACCTCATGTTTTGAAGATGGATAGATGCTCTGAGCATGAGTGAATTGTCCGCTTTTATAGCCACAGACTTTCCTCTGTTCATTTTCTTCCTCTATAAGTAAAGCACCTCAATAATGCTCGCTAAAGATCGGTTTGCCATATTAAAGTTCCTTTATCAGGAATCTTTAGAGCTGGCAAGCACTGACACTTTTCTTTTAGCTGCTTTACTGCATGTGATGCTTTGTCAGACCACTTATCGCTTCCCTTTCTCAGATGCTTTGAGATCTTACTGGTCAGACGTGATAGATTCTCCACGTGATCTGCAGCATAATTAATAATGCCAAGGAACTGTTGAATCTGCTTACGTGTTGATAACTCATTAGGGAATTCCTTGATTTTTTCAACAATGTAGGGCTGAGGTGTGACAAATCCATCTTTTATGTGGAGCCCTAGAAAATCCATTTCACTTAGTCCTATCTGCATCTTGGATTCGGATAATGCTAATCCATGCTGGAAAGTCAGCCTTTTGAATTCTTTGAGATGCTTTTCGTAGGTCACCTCATCCTTGCTAAAGATTAAAGCATCGTCTATGTAGATTAGACAAAAATCCACAATAGGACGATAAACTTCATCCGTACGGTTCTGGAATTCTGATGGTGCATTCTTTAATCCAAAGGGCATCACGTTCTACTCATAATGTCCATGTGGGACCACAAAAGCCGTTTTGTGCCTATCCTCTTCCTTTATCCCAATTTGCCAGAACTCTGACTTCATATCAAACTTTGAGAATACAGTGGCTCTTGCCATTTGTTTAAGCAGGTGGGTCCTTCGAGGGATAGGATATCGAATATCCTTGAGGCATTCATTCAGTTTTCTGTAGTCAATTACTAACCTCTTCTTTCCTCGCTTTTGCTCAGAGTGTTTGTTAACATAAAAGGCTAGGCTGGCCCAAGTAGACTTGCTGGGCAAGATGAGCTTGAGATCCAATAGTGTTTGAATCTCAGTTCTGCATAATTCCTCATCATGTGGCATGCCAGGGTGAGAGGCAATCTGGTGTGGCTGTTTCCAATCGTCCTTGTAGGGTAGTTCTACAAAGTATTTTTCTCTTAACCAGAACTGGTGAGGATGCTCAGCACAACATTCTAACAAACTCTTGGTTTGGGCCTCAAACTTTTGGATTGGATTTGGTTTAGGTCTAGTACTAGAGTTGTCACCCCACCCCGAAGAGGAGGAAATCCAAAGAAGTAAAAATGTATGAGGCTGCTGTAAAGGATCAATAACAGTGCACTGGAAAACTTCAAGGAGAAATGCAAAAGAACTGATATGTTCAAGAAAATCAGTGCCAAGAAGAAGATCTTCCCGTGCTTCAGGATAGACAAAAAAGGGATGCCGGATATTAAAGGGAATAATGGTTAAGGGTTTGGTGATGGAATTGATATGAAAGTTTTTGGAATTAATAGAAGTAAATGCCACTCGAGTAGGTAAAACAAAAAACCTCGGCAGGTAACATCCGCCGCCATATAAGGAGGTCACAAAGACTGGCGGTGTCGATTAAAGCCCTGACAACATATTGATGTTGGTCTGAAGCCTTAACAATGGATTTGACATACGGTCGGAAAGGTGGAATTTCTTGAACCCTCATAATAGGAGCTGGAGGTTATAGAACTGTAATGGGTTCTGTTGGGGTTGTCTTAAATATAGCCACTGGACCACTATTATTATCAGGATCACTTTCATCTTCATCAGACGAGCTGTAGTCTGTGGTAGTGTCATCATCTTGATCAAACGCCATAATAGCTCCACCAGGCTTGGTACTTCACTCATACCATCAGTCGTCAAAGTCTTGATCCTCAATAAGCTCTAGTAGCTTAACAGGTGCTTTGTATTTCTTCTTGCAATCCTTTGCATCATGACCTTTCTTTCCGCAGATGAAACAGCATGAGGTTTCCTTGCCTTGTCTGCGTTTATTCACATATTTGTACTGTTTTCCTTTATAGGGCTTTCATTTTTTTTTTTTTTAAATGATTTTTCTTGGAGTGAGAGCATTGGCAATTGTTTGTGGAACATCCAAATGTCTGATGCTGGTTGCCATAGTATCTTTCCAGTGTCGTTCGTTCTGAACTCTTCAATTTTTTCCTCATTTCTTGCGCCAAGCAGTGCTTGCTGATGACTTCTTGTGCCATTTGGTATAAATGGGTCAGACTGTAGTTCCTCCATTGCCATGTAGGATTGGCCATAAACTTTTGCTCCATGAGCTCAGCTACAAGATATGGCATATTCAGAACAAAAGTACGATGTATGGTGTCCGTATGCTATTGAAATATATAATACAGCCTTTCTTGTTCAAGAAAGTAGTCTTCTAATTTGCTTATATCACAGCATTTGTATTTTAAGAACTGGCGTTCAACCTGTTCTTCTTCCTTTTCAACAGGACCAAAAAATGCTCCATATAGGTAGTCTAGCATAGTCTTGCAAGGAGATTCATTGGCCAATATAATCTCTTGTTGTTCTTCTGTAAGAGTCCCTGTCTATCATTTTCTTAAAGACCTCGTGAATCTGGCTAAAAGTCTTGCTGTACAAGCTCTGGGAGTTAGGTGAGAAGCCCTTTGTAATTCTTCTTCGTACCAGGAGATCATTTCATCCAATATCAAGACCTCGTCTTTAGGCTTCCTTCCGTCTATGTTCCATGTAGCTTTTCCTCCTGTTGAATGTTGTACTTGAATATGGGTTTCCCAGGGTCTGGCCTGCTGGCGAGCTTCCTCAGCAGATGTTCCTATGTGTTAGTCATTAAAGGAGCTGTGAAAGTCGTATCCATAAGAGGAGAAGGAGCCTGCATGTATATCGGCAATGGCTCAGCTCCTGTACTGAGAATACTATCGCCAATACTGCTGCTATTATCATCATCAACATCATCCCATTCGGTGGGAATGATTAGTTCACTACCGAGGCGGTGGAGTAAACTCTCCGTAAAGCCTTCTCAGCTTCCGAAGAGACTTTCTTCCTAGATATGCCATGGCTTGGTTGGTTTATCTGTTCCCCAATAAGCTGTGGGGTAGCACTTCTCTAGTTCTTTTCTCTCAGCAACTCCTGTGAATGTTAACATCTTAATAGGTCTCTCGTGCATAGCAGAGAATTGTTCAGTTGTAACAATATTCTTCTTGATAATTCTCTTTTCGATATTATCAAGCCTGTTTATGATCTCTTGCTGTCCTTGCAATAAATCTCCAAAACATTTATTCTGTTCGACAACATTTAGGTTAGACCAATTGATTGCCTTCTTAATTGGGTCGAATTCTGATGGTTCAAGTTTCTAAATAACCCATTTGGAAGAAACCATTCCTATACTTCCTTTAGTAATAATTTCTTCTGACGTAGGAGGAGTTCGGATCATCATTATGGGGTTTTTGCCATGTCTAACCGACATAAATCTCTAGGGCATGTGTCTGCAGCTTCTTTGCTTTCCAGCAATCTGGCATCGTTCACAGGGATATATGGGCTTAGTTTCTTTGGGAAAGGAAACTGATGTTCGTCCTTCTGTTATTGTCTCAATCTTGGGCTGCTCATGCACCTCTTGAGCCTTATTAGACTTTTCGTACTCATTGATCCAATTGGCAGGGAATATGAGCTGCTTCTGCTCAAAGGTTCTGGGTTGGATCACCCGTCCTTCTCCAGCAAGGAACCTAGTGATAGGTATCCCATTCTGTGATAAGGAAAACATGTGCGTCTGTACTTTAAACGTCATGGAATGGTCGATTGCGAGAGCTGATTCGTTAGGCTTCATAACCAGTCCATTGAGTTAGACCAGTATCTGTATGGACTCAGGGAGAGTCGGTCTCATCAGATCTAGAGTGTAGTTTGGTTCGATCTGTAAGACAATGTGCCCCTTGTTTAATCCAACCTCAACAGCTGTAATCAAGGCTGTCTCGAACGTCTACCATCTTGTGTCTAGCACCGCAATTAGACATGTAACATTTTTTCCTGCTAGGAATAGGGGTTGTAACCCTATCCTAATTGGTCCTAAATGCAGACCCTTGTATTATTCCTTGATATATCTTGCAACATCAGATTTACTAATGATGGGGAGGTAAGTCTCGGTAGAATTGGACTTGATGGGCTGGACTAAGACCTCAGAGGACTTGAATACAACTTTGCGGGCTGCCTTTTTAAGCCAAGACTTAACAATCTGTCTAGAATAAGTAGTACCGTAGTGACTTTATGGATCAAGTGGATCCAATCTGAATCTTGATTCTCCAGGGGTTTCTTCTACCTCTAAATGAGCATTCAGAGTTTCTGACGTTGTGGCGTAGTTTCCTCATACAGAAATACTTTGTTCAACTTGATCGGTAGCGGCCGCTGGTGCTTCCATCGATACTCCATCTTTTGTAACCCGGCTAAGATCGCTTTCATTGTTCCTTTTGGCGCCTCCCAAAATATTCGGTTTCACTTAGAGCAGTGTTTCGCTTTCGGCAAGAGCGTGAGATGGGAGTTATAGGACTAGATAAATGATCGAAGTTAGAACTAAGTTTCTGATGTAGAGGATTCGATTTCTCGGCAACTACAGAGCATATTCCTCAGGACAAACTTTTTTCCTTTTGGGAAGGCTGGCTCTGATACCAATTATATTTTTTATCCAAACTATTGTTTATTGCATTCAACTCTGCCTTATTACAAACTAGGAGGCTCTATTTATAGCCTTTAGGAAATACTATTACAAAGGACAACTGTTACTACAGCTTGCCACGTGTCATAATTTTGTGCCTATCCTCTTCCTTTATCCCAATTTGCCAGAACCCTGACTTCATATCAAACTTTGAGAATACAGTGGCTCCTGCCATTCGTTTTAGTAGCATTATTAGTGTGTGGTCCTAAGAGGACAGGTGTGATGTAAAGTAAAGTAAAGTAGCATTACATTATTAAAGTAATGCAATGATTGTGTTTAAAGACTAGGTCCTTATGAGGACACGTGTAAGGTGTACATTATTGATAAGGATCAATAATGGATACAGTAGCTTAGGCTCGACTATATAAGGAGAGCCTTGGCTTAGGATTAGGCAGAGTTCATTGAGGAATACAATTCCCTTTATAAGTGAGTTCTTGTTTGTAAGCAGCTAGTGGCAAATTGGTAATAAAAAAAGAAATACTAGATCCCTTAGATCCGTACCGATTCTACCATTCGTGTCAGTCCTTAAACTCCTTAAGGTCCCTAGTTAGAGCAGTAGTCCCCAAACGAAAAACAATATACAAGTCCTCAGAATTATGAGTCCATGCGTCAGAAGAAGCAGGAAATGGAGGAAACCTACCTACTGCCGTACTTATCTCGGAAGAGACTAGCAGGATCTGAATGCAGGGCACAGAGGACTACACCTGGGAGTGATGCAGATAAGAGTACAGCCTCTATTCATAGCAGGAAAGAACGTAACTGCCCTAGTAGCCTTTTTGGATATTAGATGGCACACCTTCGAGAAAGCGCTAATCTCTACAGTAGAGGTCGGGCTCAACCAAGGACCAATCGTACTACAAGTCGAGCCAAACTTCACTCTAGACCTTGGAAGACCAAACATCATCGAAACCATAAAGGTGATGATCCAGCTCAACAACCTGGATATGAAACCGGAAGAATCAGCCCTTGCAATACATCAACTGATGACGTATAAGGTACAAACCCATATGTTCGCTTTGAGCAGCACGGGGAAGCCTATAGTCAGATTCATGGTAGGAGAAGGAAGGGTGATTCAACCTAAGGCCTACCAACAAAAGAAGGCGGATCGGGGACGATACTTCATCTGTGGAAAAAAAGGACACTATGCCAAACAGTGTAAATCGAAGAAACGGGTGCCTATCAAGCTATTACAGCTCATAGACCACCCAGGCTTTGAAGATGACTGGTATGCATGGAGCACAAAACAAACTCATGCTATCTTCACAGCATTTGAGGATACAGACAAAAAACGAATGACGACTCTTCTTCAGAATATTCTGAAGAGGATATTTTTTTGTCCTCTTCAATTCCAACGCTTTCCTTCTCCTCTAACTCTCGTTTCTCCTCCTCCTCCTCATCTGGCCATACTTTTCTTTTTTTGAATAAGTGTTGATCACTCTCTGATCTATACTCTCCATTTAATTTTCGCGTCGCTGCTCTTCAATTTCAATTCCATTCTCTACTCTCTAATGCTCGATCTGGTAGCCCTTTTTTTCTTTTAATATCTGGGGTCATTTTGCATAAATATTTTTTGAATGTGAATTTTGGGTGACCTTAAGGAGAAAGTTATCAATTTTGGCTTCTCTTTATTTAATTGTTTGGGATTATGTGTTTAATAATCTGAATATCTATTTTTTATTAATTGAATGGTGGTTACTGGTTAGGGTTGAGGTGGCATCTATGGAATACAAAAATGTTTTGACAAGTGATTTCCTTGGGAACTTGGGAGTTTAAGATCTCAAGACTGTAAGTTTTCTCTATTTTTAGTCATATTCATCCTCTGTCATTTTAATATTTAATTTGAACCGCTTTGGATGGTATATATTTATAGAATGCTCAGTATTGTTCTTATCTATTTATAAAATCTAGTATTAAAAAAAAAAGAAAAAAAGTGTTGTCTTTAGTATTCTGTTTGTGATACAAGATGCCGTCAGAAGCTCATCGATGTTCTGTTAAAGGTGGTTTCTTACATAGTGATGGATTATTTTGGAGTAATGATTGTGTCTACTATATCTTCTATAACTTTGCTCATTGAATTGAACGTTAAGGATATGGGTGTGCTTTAGGAGTATCCATGAGATGAGAAGTAAAACTATGTGAAATCAAGATCAAGTTTAGTAATTAAAGCTAAGCTTACTCTTCACCGACTCGCTAAAGATCTCATCCTCGAAAGTCATTCATGAAAAAAATCAATCTCTTTTTCCTTTTTGTTTTTAATATTTTTCTTTTTCTTTTTTAATTGGAATTTCAGTTTTTTCTACTTGATGAAATGTCTAAATAAGATCATATGTCTATGTTTTAACTTAGACACAAGTTGTTTGTTTCCTGTAAGATGTTATAATTATAATTTTTTTTTTATTTGTATTAAGTCTAGATCAACATTCTAATAAGGAAAAAAGAAAAGAAAGAAAAGAAAAACACAATAGATTAGTAGATGTTATGATGTGTATTGTGAGGAGAGTTTTGATGTAATTCCTCAATTTTTGAACTATGTATAGTTATAAAAAGTGCAAGATGGATAAGCCTTCCATGCACTGGTCAACACATCTTTATTATGCTAACTGATCTTTTCAATAATTTTTTTGCTTTATTTCTCTCTTTGTATGTTCTCTGGTGATGAATATTTTTTATGATGTGTATCACGCAAATATGTTTACTTGATAATCTTTTTGAAATTTGGTGTTGGTAATCAAAAGTCCAATATTTTATCCAGAAAAAGAAGTTGGATCACTCAGTTTATATTTTTCCAAAATTTCCTTACTAGAGTATATTCACGCATAATTTTAATTACTCCATGTATAAATGGTAGTCGGTATTTTATTGTCATAAAATGAGTTCTTTTTCCTTTTAGGGCCATTTGGCATCTTGCAACTCAGGTGATAAATGATCTTTTTATTTCTTATCGTGTGGTTTTCCACTTGGAATGTTTAGAGTTTGGAAGTGGTAGCTATTGCAATTCAGCTGTGAAGGCTCCCAATTTTTTCTTTTTTTATTTGTTTCTCTTGTGGTAACAATTATTTTCTTTACTGCACCTGAGATGTTATGTATATTTCATTTTATTCCAGTGAACTTAGTTCAGCTTCTTCAAAAATTTCTAAATGAGATACTTGTTTCCTTATCCATTTGACTTATGTATTATGATTTCTTTTCCTTTTCTTTGGGATAACAGGACACTTAGTTTGGAAAGACACTTTGTAGATTCCTTTTAAAAGCAGTTATGTTTAGTTAATTTATATACTTTCTGATTTTCATTTGTAAACAAATTGGGACAGTTAAGAGTTAATTAGACTATTGCTTAACCAAGAATTATGTAATTTTTTTTCATTTAAGCATAAAATGACAGTAAATAGTTATATAATTTTGTTGTTGATTTTCTGAGCCATTAGTGCTAATTGCAATGTTATGAGGTACGATTTTTTTTTTTGAAAATTAAACACTACTGGAACGATATGCTTTTCTCATTTTAGCTTGCATCATGTTCGAATTTGTGTTTGTGGATTTGTCACTTTCACCAAATGGCGGACTTGTTCGGTATTCATTTGGATTGTTCTTTAGTGCAAAATAGGTGTTGGTATGAATGTTCAGCTGTCAACTACCCTATTCAACACAAAAATTAGAGGAATAATTAGTTGAAACACATGAACCAATAAGAAAGAACGTGTCACAAAAATTAAGAACTTATCTAACAAGAAATAAAAATTACTTGGAATCAAATCTAAAATGTTGACATTTAATGAATTCAGTAGGAATTTCAAACACAAATCTAGTGGATTAATAAGTTGAATCATGTGAATCTATAAATGAAAAAGTTTAACCAAAATCAAGAACTAATCTACAAAAAAAAAAGTAATTTGGGTATTTAACCCAAATAACTGGAATTTTACCAAGTTAATTAGAATATTAAACGCAAAACCTGTGGAATAATAGTTGAAACATATAAACCCGTATGGGAGAAAGTAAAACTAAAATCAGAGACTCACCTAACCAAAAAGTAAGGAGAAGTTCGAAACTTTTCTTCTAATTTGATTATGTTTTTGAAAGAATAGGAGAATCTCTGCTATTACTTGAGTTAATTTTTGGTGATTTTACTCATTTGTTTTTTCTTTTGACTGAATGATTTTTTGTACTTTCCTCTTGTAAATTGAAAAATTGTTGGACACAGGCTTCATGCTATTACACTGTTTCAATTTTGAGGGATAATGAAATTTTCATCTGCAGATTGTTAATTAGTGTAATTAATCGATTCATGAGAGACTTGTTAGTGAAATTTGAAAACTATAATTTGTTTGATTTTCCAATACTTTCTTTTATAAGACAATGAAAAAATTATGAATGTTAAATGTTAAACCGCACGAAACCCGTCCCCTATCCCCCTCAAATGTTTCGATTTGTTAGTTAGTTATTATTATTTTTAAAATTTATTATTAGCAGTAGTAGCAGTTATTTTTTTTAAAATAGTTATTATTTATATTATAAGTACAATAAGCAAAACCCGCTTTAGTGGGCTAAATCTGTTTGGTTCAAACTACGATTTCCAATTTTCTTGATTTATTGTAGTTTCTAGATTGGAAAGGCACATGACACACGCTTGTCTTGTACACTATCTAAGGCTTTGTACGTATATTCTCTTTTTAACATTTTATATATATATTTTTATTCCTAGAGCTTCGATTTCACAATTTGTGTTAGCGTGGTGTATTGTGTTTGTTCGAAATGAAGAACATGATCTTCTAAACAATGTAGTTCTATAAAGATCACCGATGGAAAGTTAAGTTCTTGGTAGGCACTCTAAAATGAGGAAATATAATTTGATTCTTTTAATATAGATCAAAAGTATTTTTCTTTTTATGGTTTTCCTTACACAATTTGAGCTATGGACTAAATTGATGTTAATTCTTTGTTGAAATATGTCATACGCGTCTTGTTTTCTAATATATAGTTGTTGAATTCTAGAAATTTTGAAGCTTTATTTGTATGGCGGTCGAATTTTCATTTGAATGGTCTCCAAAGTGTTCCTTTACGCCATTTCGGATGGAAAGTAGTAGTAGTAGCGTGAGAGTTGGTGATATTGATTCAAGAGGTGCATTGGTAGTTCCGGAAGGTTTAGATCGATGTGGGAAGACTTCTCAATGCAGAGACTGCTCTTCTACTTGGAGGGTTTGGGCCTTTCGGTTGAGTTATGGCAATTTCCCACGTAACTACTAGTGTGGAAATGATATCTGCATATCTTTCGAATCACGCACTTGGATGATCACACAATCCATCCGCTTCAGAAGGCAAACCGGGAGAAAAGGTCCGAATTATTGCCATATGAGATTTGCTCATGGCCCCGCTTGAATGTAACCTGAGTTTGCTTGATTGTTTAGTAATTCAGCCACCGATTGTTCTATGTGATGATCAAATGCACTATACTCATGCCCACTTTTGGGGCTTTGGGCGCTTTGGATTCATCTTTCCGAGTTGATTTGAGAAACCGATTTAATCAAACGTGTTTGTCTTACTTCATTTACTTATCTATAAGCCTCTAATTCCCGAAGCTTAAACTTCTAGCTTAACACACGGATCTGAGATTCATAAATCTCATTCTAATTTCCTTACATGTGAATTTTGACCTGGGATAACGTTGTCTATTCCTATCATGCATAAGATCGCCACATTGAGGATTTTATGACCTAGATGAGAAACACTAGGTGGGTGTGCAAATTCTCAATGAGATTCTTGATTCTCGTGGGTTTCTTCCTGGATCGGACCATGATATGTAGAGTTGCGGTTGACCCATTGGTAGGCTTTTATAGAGGATATGGGAATATAAACTTTGATATGAAGTCTCCGGTTTTCCTTACATCGCTCATCAGGAACTTTACATGACATGTCGCGAAGAAGCAGCACAAAGACAACCAGGGGAACCTGAGTGCCTGATGCGTTATCCGTGATAATAAACATACACCATTTATTTTTGGGTTCTTTGTCGCTGGAGTTTTGTTCCAAGGTAGGCATAGTGGGCGATGTAATATCATTACCAAGCTCTTGAGCTCTGTATGATGGTCGTGGACATAGTGGTGTATGGTTGAGCACTTGAGTCGTTTGGGTCTTAATTGTTAGAGTAGCCCCCTTTAGGCTTGATAATTAGTTAAGATAGTTCCTAAACCCTTGGATAAACCGATAGTGATAATCATATAACAGAAATCTTATGACGGAAATCTTATGATTTCAATTATTTTTCGAGCAAGTTTGTGTACTCTTTTGGTTTTTAAATGAACTACGTAAAAAGTTATCTGGATAAACTGATAGTGAAAATCATATGAAGGGAAATCTTATGATTTCACTTATATTTTGAAAGCAAGCTTGTGTGTTCTCTTTTGGTTTTTAAATGATCAAGTAAAAAGTTATCCAATGCTTTCGCAGTCAACGATGGAAGCTAAACCGAAGTCGAACTACCCTCATTGTTGACCGCTATTCTTATTCCTGGCTTTCTCATCCGCTAAAGGAATCAATGTTGAATGGTGTAAGGTTAATACCGCTAAAAATGCTCGACAAAGTGAAATTTTTGTTCTTTACTTGTTCATTAATGAATTTAGTGAGGTCTCCCCGCTTATTAAACAATATATGTATACGACGAGAGTGAGGTCTTTTTTGCGCACCGAGATCGTGGGTTCTTGGCTCCGCATTTGGTACTTTATCTTGACATACCTCCGTGAGGTCAGTTGTTTACTATAAGTTTCATAGATGTCAATCAGCGGTTGGCTAGGCACCTTGCTCCGTTGTATATTGCTTTTATCGATTTGTTACCAACCAACAAACTAGATCTTAGGTTTTCCTGAAGTATTGTTCAAGGCGGGCAAGTAACCATCATGGTTGATGATCGATTGCCCTCAAGAAATTTCTATATTTAATCTTCCTCGGTTTTCCATTTTGTTAGAAACACATGACAATCTATTCCTAATTAGGTCATTATATTAGTACCGACAAGAATAACACCTCAATAAACAAGAGGACTTTTTTGTCCTTACTTACGGTTCACTCACCAGTATGCATTCCCCGGCCTTGTATGCACAACCTTGCATTTTCTTAATTATTTAAGAAGAAAAATGGGAAACTATCCATCTAGTCATTTGTTGTGATAATTTATATAGGTTTATACATTTGCATGAGGATATATTAGCAATATATGGTCGCCTAATAAACAAATAGGTAGGTGAATGGGTAGTAAGAAAAGAGTTGGCGAAATAAACATCTTGGGAGTAACATCACTAGTGTTCACAAACTAATGGGAATTGAATCATCCTTTTCGCTATGGGATGCTTCAATATTTCTTTTCAAATGAACCAACATTTACCTTAATATTTTAATAGACAATTTCGTTATTTACTTGGCTCGTTAAGTTGCTTTACACATGTATTTTTTTATCTTATTTCTATAGTTTTCACCTTTTTCATGATAAACTTTAAAATGTTGGTGTCACTTCATAATTATTAGAAAGTCACAGAAAGAGGAGGCTATGGTGGTGAGAGATATGAACATCTGAGTTTCAAAGGAAAGTAGCTCAATGCTATCGATGCTTCGTAATTCCTCATGGAAGGTAACATTTTCCTTGGTTTGTTTAGCCGTTACTTGGCGTAGTGAGGCCACATAGGCCACATTTGCCGCATTTTTTTTTTTATGGATACTCGATGCCTTAGTTCCACACCGTGATCAACCATTTTTTTGACTTGAACTAAATTTTTGCTTGATTGTTTTTGATTTTTGGAATTTGAAATCAATTTCCAGTTTTTCCATGTCCTTCATCACGAGAGTTTTATTGTTTACTTCAAAACTACCTGGTTATAATTATTTTCAGCCACGGCCTTGAGTATCCATTCTTTCATTCTACTCAACCCCGCTATACCATTGAGTTTGTTTTCAATTATCCAATTTGCTTTTAGTAGGAGATAATGGATACAGCTTGCCATAATCATAGCTAATTTTAAGAAACGCTTTGCAGATAATAGATGCTGTCAATCTATGGAAGACGTGAAAGCGTGAAAGAGATAGTGTTGGATCAAGTCACACGCTTGCAAAAAGGGAAGCCCCCGTCCCTCCTCCGGTCATGTTAGTTAATATAGTCTACCATTATCATTTTTCTTTTTCACTTGAAGTGGATGTCACGTGCAACTTTTCTTAAACAACTTTCCTTGGTATTTTGCCCGCAATGGCTTTTATGTATTATCGGCGGTGTGAGACACACAAGATGAACTTTCTCATTTAATCGTGTTATTAAAAATGAATATATTGTTGTAAAATTATATATTTGTTGTAGAAGTATTGCAAACAAATAATGGAAGAAATAAAAAGTATAATAAAGGCTTAATGAGAGTGAGAGAAGAGAATCAAGGAATAAATTTTCAAAGAAGCCATAGCTCCCTATATTACAAAGCTTGATATTTTTCAAAATGCACACACTTGCTTGCTTCCACCCTTGCCTATATATATGATTATGCTAATGGAATCCATTGTCATAATAGCACAAAGTGAGTGGCATAAAGGAATCCACATTGGAATATTAGATTAGGTGCAATGGTGGATTAGGTAATTTGGAGACATAATTCACAACGCTCTCCTCGACCCATCATTTATATTTCTTCTAATGTAATAGTATTGACGTGCTTAATATTGCCTCATTAAAAACCTTTGTCAAGTAAAAAGTCAATGGGAAAACCTAGTCAAAAGAAAAAAAGAGTACAAAGGTATATGCATTCAATATTATTGGATTCATCTCTTGTAAGATTTCCTCTTGTTGAGTGCTTTTCTTGATTAGTATTCCTCCCGGTGAGTACTCTTGATGGCTACATGTATTAATTTGATAGTTTGTTAAAGCGATGCATGTTGATGCCATATGCAATTTTCTCAAATGTAGATGTTGGTAAAGCTTTTGTAAATATGTCAGCTAAATTATCCGTGGAGCGTATCTATTTGATATCAATCTTGTTATGTTGGAGCTCATGAGTGTAGAAGAATTTCGATGAAATATGTTTTGTTTAGTCCCTTCTAATGTATTCCCTTCCGAGTTGAGCTATACATGCAAAGCATTATATTCATATATCATTGTTGGGATATTGAACTTAATGATATTCTACAGTACTTTGAATATGATGGATTACATATCTCAACAATATGCATTCTTGACTAGTTTCATGAAGTGCAAGAATTTCGAGTGGTTAAAGGATGTTGTAGAATGCGAGAGTTTATTTTGTAGACTTCCAAGAAATCTGTTGTACCATTAAAAGTAAAAACATATCTCGTTTGTGAATGAGCTTTATGGGATTAGATAAATAACCCGCATTAAGATAACTAATCGACTTATATTTTTGTTAGTTTATTAGAATAAAATAAATCTCAATCAACTATTCCTCGAAGATAATGAAAAATGTGTTTGACACCATTCTAGTGTATTCGAGTTGATTTGGAGCTAAATCAAGCTAACAAGTTAGTAAAAAATGATATGTTCAGTCTAGTAAATTGTAAAAATACATCAAAGTACTAATTGAACTTAGATATGGTACTTTTGGATTAAGTATTTGTTCATCATCCTCTTTAGGACGAAATAAATTCTTTTTAGGACGAAATGAATTCTTTTTATGATCAAGAGACGGGACAACCATTGGGGTACTCGACGGGTAAGCTTTATCCATGTTGAAACGTTTCTAAAGTTTCCCAATATAATTTGACTAATAAATAAAGATGTCATTATGTCTTTGCAGCTCGAGACAATATCTAGTTTTTCTCAAATTTTTCATTTCAAATTCATTTTTCAAATAATTAGCAGTCTTTTAAAGTTCTTTAAGAACGTTTCTATTAAATTTAAATCATCAATATAAACTGCAATAATAGCAATACCAAAGTCTGATTGCTTCATAAAAACAAATGGATAGATAAAATTATTAACATATCATTCTTTTATCAAATACGAAGTGAGGTGATTATACTATATGCGTTCAGATTGTGTTAATCCATATAAAGATCGTTGTAGTTTTATTAAATATAAGTTATGATGTGATGATTAACAAGATTTTGTTATTTTAAATTCTTCAGGAATTTTCATATATATATCAATGTCAAATGACACAGATAAGCTGTCAACATCCATGAGATGCATATCAAGATTTTTTGTTATTGCCAAACCAATTAAAAATTTAACTGTAATTACACACAAAGTAGGAGAATATGTTTCATTGTAATTCATACTAGGTTTTTAAGAAAAGCATTGTGCAACAAGTCGTGCTTTATATCTTAAGATTTCATTATTTTCGTTATGTTTCTGTACAAATATCCATTTGTACCCAACGTGTTTGACAACCTCAAGTTTTATGATTATAAGTCAAAATGCTTCACGTTTGGCCAAAGAAGTCAACTAAGCCTAGATTGCTTGTTTCCATTTAAGCCAATCATGTCGCAGTTTACATTCATCAATGGTTTGTGGATCGTGATAATTTACAATGTCAGTAGCTACTGTAAATGCAAACACATCATTGATGATAATTTTTTTATTTCCAGCCACTTCAAGGGCTTGTACCATATCTTAGGCATATGTCTCTTTATGAGGCATTTCATAGTATTTGGCCTTATCAAGGTTCAGATGCCTTTTCAAAATATTATTCTGATTACAATCGACAAAAATCTTATTATTTCTACATTTAAGTGACTTTTTATGGCTTTGTTTCTCATAAAGGATTTGCATATTGTTAGGGTCTTTGGTCTTTTCATAGACCATTTATTTTTCTAAAGCAATTTGTTATTTTCAATTTTTAGCATCATTTGCAGCAAAACCCTCTTTTCTGCAGAATATTATCTTTTGCACCAATTGGTCTATCACGCTTTTGGCATACTATAGACAATTCCTCAACTGCATTTTTTCATTACTTGTTCTTTAGGAACAACTCGGTCAAGTGCATTAGCAGTTGGTATATATTATTTGGTTACTTTTGCCATATATGTAAAGGCATTTGGCAATTGTTCAGTAATTTACTGTAAATGAACTATCTTACGCACTTCATTTTTACTCTGAGATGTGTGTGGATCTAAATGAGATAGATGAGTCACTTTCCATTAAGGATCATGCCTAGCCTCATGGGTCTTTTTTCTTTCCCGCAATGGGGGAAAATTTGTCTCATTTATGGATAGGCATTAGTTCGGTTTAGGTACTAAATTCAAAAAATCTATTTAGTTTTTAAGGAAAATAAAAACTGAACCAAAACTAATAGTTCGATTTGGCTTGGTACGATTGCGATTCGGTATTAGTTTTTCAGTAATGGTTCTGATTAATAAATTGGGTTTTCGATTCACCTTAACTTGCACATAAGACCTACTATAATCAATGTATAATAAAAAAAAAATAATTTACAAATTTGTATTCACAAAAAAAAAAATTGCAAGAATTTTAGACTAAAATGAAAAATTTTTAGGATTAGGATCATTATTTTTAATATAAAAAATTTTGGCCCAAAACATAAATAAAACAAAATAAGTTTCTTTACTATAATATAATTTACCAAAATATAGAGATCAAAATGATATCTTGCCCTATTGACTTTCGATCAAGGACCCGTTTGAAAAGTTTACAAAAAAAATTAGGCAATAACAATATTTCTATATGCAAACATTTCCTAAACATTGAACCATACTAAAATTTTTATAAAGGACAGGGATCCAAATGACATTATTGGTTTAGTTTGGGTTTTTTAACTTCTGATGGTTCGATATTTGTCTATTCAGTTTTTTTTTTTTTTAGTTTCTTAGCTTTATAAAAACCAAATCGAAATTGAAAAAAAAATCAAATTGGATTTTTTGGGTTTTAGTTCAGTTTTGCCCACATTTTAGTCTCATTAAAATAACAATCCACAAATCGTGCGGTACATACATCACCCATCAATGGTTTGAGATATCTGATAATAAATGGTGAGTCAAATCACACATAAATTTTCAAACGACGTTAGGGTCCCATTTTATTATATTGTCGCGCGCAATCGGCACTTGTATTGTACAACCAAAAATGTGTAAATGGGATATATCTGGTTGATGTCCCAATAGTAATTGTAATGGGGAATATTTATGGTAAGCAGTAGACCTTAAGCGAATTACTGCCGCAGCATGCAAAATAGCATGTCCTTATGTTGAAATAGATAATTGGCTTCATGATAATAAAGTTTTCGCAATTAACTGAAGATGTTTGATAAGAGATTTTGCTAATCCATTTTGAGTACGTACATGTGATACTGGGAGTCCTACATCAATCCCAATTGTCACGAAGTAATCATTAGATGCTTTAGAAGTAAACGCACCAACATTATCTAGATGTATGTTCATGATTTATATAATTTGAAAATAGTGCACGCAACTTGATTATCTGTGCAAGCTATCTTGCAAATGCAATGTTATGTGTAAATAATAAACAAACATGTGACCATCGTGCATATGCGTCAATCAAAACCATAAAATAACAAAATGGACCACTTGGTGGGTGAATTGGACCACAAATATCTCCTTGAATTCGTTGTAAAAGTGATGGAGATTCAGAACTAATTTTATTGGGTGATGGTGTAACTACCCAATTTCCTTGTGAATAAGTAGTGCAACTATTCATATTGGACAATAAAAATTTTGAATCTTTTAGTGAGTGTCAATAGAGTTTTTTATAGTTCTATGCATCATTGTTGATCTAAGGCCATTAAGACGGTTATGCTAAAGTATAAAAGATTTTGGATCATATATCTTATTTTTTATGACTACATAACTTTCTATTGATTTTATCGTCATATAATATATGGTAGATGAGAAAGCTAGAAGTTTCTCTAAGATTTTATTCATTTCAGATATGTTAGAAATAATGTATAGATATTCTACATTATTTTCATTAATTGTTTCTATATGAAAATTATTGCGATGAATGTATTTAAAATCAAGTAAATTTCTTTTTTATTTAGGTTAATATAGAGCATTATAAACACTTAATTTCATGCCTTTTGCTAATATGATCATTGCTCTTCCAGTACCTCCAAGAAGATCTATTGGACCCAATATTTTATTTGCGTTGGCTTTAATTAAATTTAAATTTAAAAAAACAGCTCTTGTTTTGAAGGATTGTATGTGCAATTGCACTATCAAACAAACATATTTCTCTATCAAACATTCTATTGAAATCCATATCCTTAAAAAAATAAAAAGAATATACATATTAGATAACATGAAAAATAAAAAAGTATATGAACAAACATAAAAGTACAAGTCAGATTTTTAAATATGATAACATTTCCATTACAGATCAAGTGATCAATTTTTCATCTTTGTCTTCAAAGAAGTCTAAAACATCAATATGTGTGATATCCACTAGATTCAAGTCATCAACATAGTACGTTTCAACTTTCTTTCCTTTTGATTTTAGGGATTCCTGAAACATATCCACACAATGTCTGGGAGTACGACATTGTCTCTAAATATGACCAAACATTCCACATCTGTCACAAGTGTTTTCTTGAGTATTATATTGGATAGATGTTCCCTTTTCATTTTTCCATTTTCTATGGTTCTTATAACCACCACAAGGTTGATAATAATACTTTTTGTTATGACCTTAGCCTCGATAATAACCATGGTCGCAACAATGTCTACAACCACAATTATGACCACGGCCACACCCATTTTCATAATTGTCATCACGTTCATGTGAGACAACAGTTACTTGAAAAACTAGTTTTGTACCAGTAAGATGGACTTGATGATTTTTCATTAATAATTCATTATTCTTTTAACAAAAGAAGACATGCAATCAAGTCAAATTATTTTGTATACTGACGGGCTCTATATTGTTATCGTAGAACCATGTTGAAATCATGAAATGTTGTAAATGTTTTTTTTCCAACATATACTTATCAACAATATTTTCTCCACATAGTTTTAACTGTGAAGTAATTCTATACAATGCAGAATTATATTCATGTACTGACTTAAAGTCTTGTAGCTTGAGGGCATTCCATTCATTACAAGCATTTGGAAGAGTTAATGACCTTAAATGACCATAACTTTTGTACAAGTTACTTTAGAGGACATATGGGTTTTCTATAGTAAGATATTCTATTTTTAGTACTTATGGAGATGATTACGTAGAAAAATCATGGGCTTGGCTCGATCCTGGTGGGATGAGTCATTATTATTTTTTATTGTGTCATTAAGGCCTATAACATCAAGATGATTTCAGCATCTAGGATCTAGGATAAATTATTTTTGCTAGATATATCCAAGGTGTTAAAATCTAGTTTTGTCAAGTGAGACATTATCATAAATAAATAACTAAAGATTAGTATGATGAATACTGAAATAAATTATTTTTGCTAGATATATCCAAGGTGTTAAAATCTAGTTTTGTCAAGTGAGACATTATCATAAATAAATAACTAAAGATTAGTATGATGAATACTGAAAACAAATGTAAATAAATAGCCTTACTTGTAAAGGTAATTTTAAATAAACATGTGGAAAATAAAAGAGTGAGGGGATAGAATACTTCCTATACTAGAGCGAAGCCGTGCTGATAACAGGTTGTAAAATTATATATCTGTTGTGGAAGTATTACAAACAAATAATGGAAGAAATCGAAAAGTATAATAATGGCTTAGTGAGAGTGTGAGAAGATAATTAGATGGAATAAATTTTAAGAGAAGCCATAGCTCCCTATATTACGAAGCTTGATATTTTTCAAAATGCACACACTCCCTCGCCTCCACCTTCGCCTATATATATGATTATGCTAATGGAATGTATTGTAACAATAGCACAAAGTGAGTGGCATAGTGAAATCCACATTGGAATGATGGATTAAGTGTAATGGTGGATTGGGTATAGTGATGACTCATTAAACTGAGACTTTTGTTTTATATTGACTAGTGTAATCCAATATACGCAACTTAAAATAATTTTGTTACTTTAGTTGAGATCATTTAAAGTATGGGCATCTAGCCGAATTTGTCAAATTCCTATTGTGAAATTACAATAGGGTGGTGATATTTTCACCCCTTATTAGGGCTTTTTAAATGGTGCAAAGACACGTTACTTTGAAAATATAATCATGAAAAAGGGTAAATGTTTATTTAATCTTCTTATATTTTGTCTTAAGTGTCTATTTAGATCCATTATCTTAAATGATACCTCAAAACACCCATTTTTTTCTTCATTTTAAAATAATATCCTTGGAATAATATTATTGACATTAATTAATTTATCTATAAAAATTTAATTAACAAAGCAACTAATAAATATTAACACAAAATAACTAGTATTTTTTTATATCGTGCAACAACCTAGCTAATAATTTATTTATAAATAAATTAATATCAGCCAACTTAAAGCAACATTTAATATCTTTCAAATAATTTTACTAATTTTATAAAAAAATTAATTTACCATATTACTCTTAAAAGTGAAATAACAGCATAAAAATTTACGAAAAATTTTATCTTACTTTTAAGGCTAATTTAATAAATTAATATTTCTTTTTATTTTCTTTAATATTGTAAAGAAAGTAAGAATATTGTTGTAAGGGCATTATTATAAAAATAAAGAAAAAGTACGGATAGAAGTGAAAAATATTTAATAGTAAGGTGTTTTGATGTGTTTTTTTTTAAATGTAGGGACTAAATGGACATATAATTTAAAATCAGTGCTGATGTTTGCCCTAGGTCAAACCTTGAATGACTGAAACGACGCCATTTCGTCTATTTTTCTTTTCACCATGAAACGATGTCGTTTGGGTTGGAGAAATCACAAAAGCATCACCAAAAATTCGTTCTCCTTGTTTACTAGCTGCTTCTTTCTCTTTATTCTCCTCGTTTTACTAGAGAACCGAAACCCAATTGCATAACCGCAACCCAACTGAAAGAATTGCTTGAAAATATGCTCTTTGATAGCTAAAATATGTTCTCTAATTCTTGTTTTATTTAATTTTTGGTTGAAATAAATGTTAAGAAAATAAGTTTGTTAAATTACATTTGATATTCCTTTTTTCCCTCGCACTTGATTTGGGTGCTTAATGATGTAAATTTATAGGATATATGCCCCATAGTTACAAGATTTTAAGGATCCTTCATGGAGAAATTGCTAATGTTGAGGATAAATAATGATGAAAATGAGATTTTACTCCGAAAGAAAATGTGTATAGATTTGTCTAAGAGGAATAACGTATGATGAATGATTTTGTGGAAAAATTTTGTATGTTCTTCCATGGAAGCTTGAAAATATGTACTGAATTGCTTTGCAATTGACTGAAAACTTGAAGAAATTGTGTATAGATTTGTCTGAGAGGAATAATGTATGATGAATGATTCTTTGGAGAACGTTTCTATGCTCTTCCATGGAAGCTTGAAAATATCTACATTGCAATGACCTTGACTGAAAGCATTTTGTGTTGAATTGCTTTGCAAGTGATTGAAAGCATTTTGTCTGAATTGCTTTGCAAGTGACTGAAAGCATTTTGTTTGAATTGCTATACAAGTGCTGAATTGCTTGAAATATGTTTTTTGATAGCTAAAATTGCCATACCCATTTTATTTATTTATTTTTATTAAAATAAAGATGTAGAATATTCATCTTTCTGATCTCACATTATTATAGGATCATAATCCAATCAGAAGAAAGAAGTATGGCTAAGTAGTTTCTAGTCAGATTGACAGCAGTTAGTAAGTAATTCTTTGAGACGAAGCCTTTTATGGTGAAAATCAAACAAGAAAACAATGAATGATCAAATTAAAAGGGTGCAAAATTTAATTATCAAGTAATTAGTGTTTTCATAATGAATTTGTTGCACATATCAAATTAAAAGAAATGACTTCACCTCTTTTATGACCAAATGAAAGCAAAACAACACCTTGGCGTCACCTATTCTGTTTTCCTTTTCATGCTCTTCATGTGATTTGAGGGAGACTAAACATTTTTTCAAGGGTCTTGCAATCAAAATTTAAAATGGGTAATTTTATTGACATTCTTTTTCTGGCAATTTAAAGATTGGACAAATCATTAGGCAGTGACTTATTGACTATGATTGTCTTAATTTGTAGTTTCATTTTAGTATTGTGGAATAATTGACATTGGACTGGACTCATATATGAACTTATTTCTAAACTGAATCAGGTTGTTTTTTTATAATTATGGTGCGATTCAAGCCTTGATGAATCACGTTGTTTTTTATTTTTATTTTTTGGGCAGTTTTTTCCCAGCAATTCATTGATCACTAACAATGTCATCTAACAAAAGTCAGAATCAAAGCTTATTACAAATAAGTAACGGATGCAGTGATTAGATGGAGTTGTTAACGTCATGTACAACAAATAATCTAAATCATAAATTTTGGATTTGTAGAGGATGTAAGAACTTTTCAATGGGTAGAAGACCGTAAATCTAGCGAAGAGAAAATAGACTTGTTAGTGGAGGAGGTTAGGAAGTTAGCCTTGGAGATTGAGTGTTTGTTCATTAAATATCAAGTATTGCATAAAGAACTTGAGCATATACAAGAATGCAAAGTGCATAAGCGATTGTTGGACGACGAACTTCGAAGGAGACAGAAACCACGATACGATCTTATTAAAATACTTGTGATTGTTGTATTATGTTTTTTATTCAACTATTATTTTTAAGTTATTTCAATTTTTATTGTGTAACTGAAAAAGATATGTAGACATATGTAATATTTTTTTCCTACAAAATATAAATTTCTGAGTCGTTTGACTTAACTGAGTTAGAAATTAAATTTAGATGTATTGCTTTAATGTTGGAAGAATGCAATGGCACGTAAATATAATTTGATCAAGCTCACAAGTTAAAAGATACAATGACTAAACAACAGTACAAAGATAAATTAGATTTAAATATGTAACTTAATTGCATTAAACATCAGATAAAACTAAAATGATACATAAAAACATAAGTTAACTTTGTTGATTCAACAAGCCAACTTCAACAAACTTTGAACATGTGCTTGGTTTATTAGTTGAAAACTCCCTTAGATTGGTATCCTCGAAATTTTGTTGTGGTAATTGTTGGAAGTTTACATAGTAAGGGGAAAAAACTGCATGTTTTGGGAGTGCTTATTGTGCTAGCTATTGTATAACCTAAAAAAAAAAAAAAAACCACAAACTACTAAACATATGATAATGAATGGAAATGACAAATAAAAAAATTTTACCATGGACATATTTCTCTCTTGTGTAGCCACCTATGACGATAAATCATGTATCTCCATGGTCCCCTACGAAAGCAATTAAGACATTTAAAAATATACATTAAATTAATTTGTAATTTAAATTATTTTAATATAATAGAATTATCTACAATTATGCTTTCACCAAACATTGGTCTAATTTCTTTTAGCTTGTTAAATTGCTTTTGCTTTTTGACAAGGTGGATGACCTTTACAACGAGTTACTACTCGGATCCTATGATTTCAATACGTTATGCCACCAAAGAATAGCTATATCATTGCTTTGTCACATCAATATTCGAAGATACATCTTTTCATTACTTTCAATCTAACACATGATATTTTACGGCTTTCTTCATTTTTTAAAGCTACCTTAGAAATATAATAAAAGTTGTGAACTTTTATATCACCTGTTCAATGCTCAACTCCCTCACATTATAATTGACTTTGACTTCATCAGTAGTGTCTTCGCACATCTTTTCTTCCACCTTCGTATGATATATCTTCTCAAGAAATAATTTTATACGATTATGTGACAACACCGCAATGGTGTGTCCGCAAAGAATGCCTTATATTTAAACATTGAACACACAATGAATTTCAACCTTATCTTTTTCAAAAATAACTTTAAAAGTCTTTTATTTACTTTTTCCATCATTTTCAATGACTTCATATTCACGACCCCACAACTGAAAACCTCATACATTTTATTTAGTAACTCCTATTGAAATTCTTGAAACTTAAAGAAATAGTGTACATTTCTTCAACTTGCTTCTACATTATAAAACTAGTACAACACGGCGTTCGTTGGCTAAAACACCTAGTATATGCTTGCCACCCTCAATTTTACTTTCCATTGCTTTCTCATATTTCTCCATAAATTGCTTTAAAGTTGTTTTTGAAAGTTAACATACCTATCAAAGAAAGTATTCATACTCTTTACTACATTGAGTGGTTGACATTCCGACCAAAAGATATTTTAACAAAACATAGAACCCAATCGCTTATTTTCTTGTATAAACCATTTAACTACCGATTATTACCAAGATCAAGTTTTTCTAACATGTCATGCCAAGCTTCCTCAAATTCAATCAGGGTTTGTGAATCATAAACAAAAGAATGCAATGAAATCCCAATGTCATGATATTTTGCATACCTTTCCAACTTCTCAAGACCATTTTTAGTATATGTCATAAACACCATCGATGCCTTGTATTTGGAAAAACAATCTCAATTGCATTTTTCATCGCTTTATCTTGATCCTGCGGATGATTTCAAAGGAAGGACAACCAAATGTGACATGATAGTCATGTGGTCAAATAACCACGTACATGTCTCGGTGTCCTCATAAATCAACCACATCCTAATAAAAATGAATGACCCGTGATGATTAACTCTAAAAACGAGCAAATAACATGTCATACTTATTTTTATGGGTATGTGGTGTAAAGATGTAATAATATATCAAAGTATTTATAGTCGCCTCTTTCCGTAGATTTGCCTTAAAATATAATTTTAATTGACCTCCCTCGTCCAAGTCAAGACCGAAGAAAAACCCATTATTTTCTTAAAATATCTACGAATTGTAATAGCATCCTTTTCTCCAAGCCTTTATTGCCTTACCTTGTCAACATGATTTCTAAAGACTCTTTCTTAGAATGAGACATTTTCAAAGCCACCAGCCTTAACAAAGAATCGACTAAACTTTAAGCCATTTTAATTCCTACTTTTATTTATTTGCTTTAACAAAAGGACTAATGTTATAGTTACATCGATAATACCCACTCTTACTCGGACTCATGGCATGGTTTGTGTTTTTATGCACAGATTTCCAATTATCCATTTTCCACTAACACCGTCCAAATGTCCTCCAATTTTAGAAGATTGCATCCAATTTTTCGTTAAGTTAAAGCCGCAAAACATGATTGATTTGCCGCTTAAACACAAGTAAATGTCACATATCTCAAACTCCTATCATCCCCTTTCTACAAGATCTCCGATCACTAAAACCCTTTTCACGGCATAAGCTTGTAATATTCAAACATTTCATCAAGACTATTAAAAGATATCCCAACCTTGTGGTCAACAACTTTTTCCACCAATTCTCATTAATTTCTTCAAAGTCAACTCTTTGTAAATCCTCAAATTCTCCACTTCATCAACCTTCTTCATTTGTTCAAAATTATCCATTCACTACCATAAATTAAAATAATTTAATATATTATTAGTTATTATTGCAAATTCATTAACTTTTAGAAATAATAATTTAAAACAAAAACGAAATAAATCCAAGATTCAAATTTAAATAAATGCCTATCAAAAAGATTGGATATAGGTTGGGATAAAGAAACAAATGCTCAACTTATTAAAGCCTCGCTTATTAATCAACATTCAATCTAGTAAACACAATGTGGTGATAAATTTAGTCTCTACTAGCCTTACCTTCTAACTGTTATGGAAACAGTAATATGTTTAGGGCATAATACTTAACATATAAAACCAAGTTAATCCATACATTAGCGAAATTGAAATATAGACCTCACAAGCTATTCTCAAGAATCTAGTCTCATTTCAAAAGGATTACAGTAATTTATTTAAGTTAAAGCACATATTTTCACTAGTAAGGAAAAATTTCAGATTGTGAAAATCACGTATGATATCAAAACTACAACTACAACAAAGTTCAAGAGTATAACATTTTTCATTCTTAATTATTTAATCAAGCTACATTGCTATGCTATCCATAACGGTAAAACCATGTAGATATGGAAAAGGACAATCGGGATTATGATAAAAATTACAACATCTATGGCTTTGCAAATACTTTTACCATAGTTCAAGTCGATTGAACATTTACCTTTACCACGAACAAGCCGTTCGACAATGTTATCAATAATATTTAAAGCAACACACCCAAGAATCTTTGATCCATGTTTCACCCATGATTCTTTATTATGTCGGGGACAATGCCGTAAATCAAGCTTCCAGGGACGATGCCAAAAATCTATAGTTGGGTTTTTGGTGAAACGAAGAGAACAAAGAGAGGAAGAAGTAGTTGTAGCTAGGTTATGTTTTTTTGTGATTTCTCCAACCTAAACGATGTTGTTTCACAGAAAAAAAAAATAGATGAAATGTCTTCATTTCAGTTGTTTTAGGATTTGACCAGAGGGAAACATCATTTTCCATTCAAAATATATAGATTAAACGAACATTTACCTACAAAAAAATCACATTCACATTATTTTGACAATTTTGAATAAATAAGAAATTTGAGCCATCAATCAATTAAATTTTAATGAACAAATTATTATTATTATTGTTGTTGTTGTTGTTTGTTTCTTAACCATTTCAACTACCGAGGTGTTCTTAACATAGATTGAATTTGATTATTTTACCTTCGATGAAGCTACTTGAACCTACTAATTTGGGATTGCTTTTGGGAGGCTCAAAAGTGATATGGAAAAGCTAAAAGTTAGTTTTAGTATTCGATAGATTCTTTTAGAAATCACTTTTAGTATAATCATCCATTCTTAAAGCAAATTTGAAAAACTTATGAAAATGACCATAAAACTTTTTATTTTTTAAAATTTGACCTCTCAACCTTTTTTTTTTTTATCACAACTAGTCAAATACTAGTTTTTGGACCAAATAACCCTTGCAGTCACTTTCAAAACATTTATAAAAACGCTCTCTTACAAATTCTAGGCTTTACTTATCACTCTCAATAAACCTTAGCACTCACGAGCATTGTCGACACTTTTTCGATAAGCGCCGTCATTTCTGGGCATAATAGATGATATAAAATCTTGATTAAGGAGCATGCCCAAGGTTAATGTATGTTACTACGTTAAGAATTTTTAATGTAATGAGTTTAGGGTTTAGGTTCAAAATTGATAATGAGTTTTATTGTAAATATTATTATTTTTTCAATCACAAGGTAATGTGATTTGTTAAAATACTTAGATTTAAGTTGAAATAAAAAAAATCTTTGAAAGCAGTGAATTTTGACCTAAAAAATCCAAATTATATGCAACAAGCTAGGTGATAGGTGCACATCGTACATAAAATCACTATTTGTATTTATGTCATGGCAGACTTTGCCTACTGTTGCACATAATTCAACTTGTCGTAGATAATCATAGTGTGTGTGTGAACTTTTGAGTATTGATCCGCAATTAGGCTTCACATGTCCATTTGAGCGTATAATATACCGTTTGAAGCATGTAACGAGGCAATTAAACCCGTAACTTTTTTCCATTCTATTCGATGGTCAAACAAAAAATTTGCTTCAATTTAAGTGCAATAAGCACTTGTCACACATAAAGTTATTTGCACATAGTTACAATTTGTGCGACATCCATGTAAAATATATCACATATTCATTTTATGATGTTTTGTAATGTGTAACCTTATTTGTGTTTTTTCTAATAATTCTTCCACTAACCATCAGATCAAAATTGAAGCACAAATAAATCCATTAAGTCTGAAAAATATTAAAAATATAAATATGGTTACACACTACAAAACATTATAAAGTAAATAAACAACACATTTTACATGGATGTAGCGCAAACTGTGATTATGTGCGACAGGTGCTTGTCGTACTTAAATTGAGATAAATTTTTGGTTTGACCATAGGGTAGAATGGAAAAAAAAGATTGGGTTTGATTCGTTTACGTCGCAAACTTCAAAACCATA
>JASUUG010001123.1:0-42334 GCA_030449905.1 Luvunga scandens | reverse complement strand
TTCAGTCAACTTGAATCTTTCTGGTATAACTTCTGGAGAAAGCATAGGAGAAAAAGAGTATGAACAATTGAAAGTTTCATGGGGAGTAAGAAGAGCATTTCTGGCCTGATCAAAACACCAAGATGCATAAGACATCCATGACTTGCCCATTCTTGGGACAAAGATGAGTAGACAATTTAGCAGCTGTTCCAACTATTTCCTCAATAACAAACCCAGCATTCAATCTAGAGCTTAGGTTTTCATCATTGAAGGAAGTATCAGTGGCAAGCAAAGATACATCTGCCATTTAATATCTGCATGCATTTTGAGAACTATATTTTCCAAATTCAAATCTGGATAATCCTGTCTGAGCCAACTTGAGAGTTTAAGCAAGCCTTGGCCTTCAAAAATCCATCATTACAATTAGTGACTATTGATTCAGAAGAGAGCATCAAAGGATGCACAAATGACCAGAGATTTGTAAAAAGCATCTTCATACTTGTTTTCAGCATACATAAGCAGGATTTCCTCATACTTCAAGTTTGAAAGTAGGAGCTTATGGCATCCTCGTCGAGCAACTGAATATCACGATCTCTTAGATAGTTGTTCAGACGATTTGCCATCATCATGTTTCTTTGTTTACGAGCCAAACTTGAAAGAGTCATACAAAGCTTGAAAGTAACAGAAGAAGATGGTGCAATAGCTCTATAAACACGGAGAACTTTTAGCCATGGATTACAATCTTGATGAGCACTATTAATTAACGTCTGCATTGATTGGGTATATGAACTTAAAATTGACTGATGATGTTTGTATTTGGCTTGATTGCCTCTTAGCTTCTGGCTTTCTTCAAAAGCAAAGATGCAGTGTAACTGGGTGGCATGTGCTGCTGCCACCGATAACCCATCAAGAGGTAATGCAGTTGATATTTCATCCAGCATTGCCTTAGCCTTCTGTAGTTCAAGCGCCACTTTGTCTACCTTCCCCTCGTTCAAAAGTAGCAATGCCTGTAAAAGCATTTGATCACTCCTTTGCAAGGCTAGTTTGGGATCAAGTGTAAGTTCACAGCTACTTTTTGGAGTCAGATCAAGGAATGACCAAGCGGCCTGAAAATCACCCTCATCAAAACGAGCCAAGGCATGAATTGCATTTATTTCATTCCCCGCCGCTGTTAAAGCACCAGAATAATTCTTCCCCGCATGCTTGGCAGAAGTGTTTGCAACTCCAATAGCCAAACCTCTAGAGACCTCCAATCAGATACCGCAGTATAACTTTCAATGATACGAGCAATAGCAAATTGTACACCATCAGATCCCATCATACTAAAGCGACTCCTCAGTCTGTAATAAGTGAGCAAAGTGAGCAGTGGCCTTCTCATACTGGCCTTCTGCCTGATATACAAGCCCAGTGATCCATGAAAAAGGACCCAGGGCTCCATTTTGATTTAGGGACTGGTGCTCATCCCCAAGCAAGGAAGAGAAAGTCATTGAAACCCATTTTTGTAGCCCGATCAAAGCCTCTGCTTGGTGACACTTGCACAGAGCCAATGCCATATGACGTACAACATTCAAGATGTCTCCTGAATATCTTGCCCTTATATTATGGAGGTTCTCAGCCACCTGTGCCCTAGTCTTGTCCTTCAAAGCCGAAGATACAAGATTTCTAAGTTCCTGCAGACGCAAAGTGCAGTACTGAATTGTAGCATCATGACATTGTAGAGCCAATCCCGCATTCATCATCGGATCACATATGCGGGAAAACCACTCCTCACAGACTTTCTTGTTAGCCCGAAAAACATCAAACTTTGGCGATTAGCTGGTGGTAAAATGGCAGATCCCTCATATGCATTGTATACATTTTCTTTAGAGCCTCAACAAAGTCTAACAGTAATCTCATTGGTAGCAAGTGAGTACCAGAAGAACCTATTATACTTAAATTTCCATCAATTTGCTCACTATCAAGTTGTAACACATGTGCAATATCCAAAAGCATTCGCTCTAGTGCTGCAAAAGTTTGTGTGGGCCCACCTAGATTAGTTCGAAGACGCATAGCAATGCAATATCTAGCTGCCTCCTGTACAGCCCACCAGGCACCAGCCAGATTATTAACTGAGAACATTCTTTCCAGAATATCCTCATCCACTTTTACATCCAACCAGGGGGCATTTATACCTATGTTTCCAGTTTCCTCAAGCTGACTCAAAACATAGTCTTTTGAACCCCTGCAGCTATGAATCAGCCGCTGGATCCAGGAAGAAAGAGGTGCCTTCCATCTTTGTGAGATGTAGCTCAGAATAGAAACAAGTTGTTGTGAGTGAAGTTGCCAACGTAGCTGCTTCAAGGCAAATACTTGCTTCCAGTGCAATTTGGAACCATTGCTTAACAAAAGAGTACCAGGCCTACAAGTGAGATATATGCCAGAGTCACTAAGCCCACATGTGAACATCATAGTAGGCAAGAAATGAGAAAGCAGCCTAATAAATGCATTCTTTATCTCAACGTCTGGATCACCAAGTCTTTCCAGGACCAATTCAGCTATGGAATAGAAGCAAATGGGATGTATCAGTCTCGCTTGCAGAAGCAGCTCCAAGACTAATGCAACATGTGACCTCACTTCTGGTTCCCTGTCAGATGCAGCTTCCAAAACTGAGAGAACCAAATTTTCAGGAATACCAACATATCCAGATGGTTCATAGAAATAAGCATTTTGGTTCAAATTCTCATAAATAGAAATAAAATTTTCACAAGAACTTTTAACCCATTCAAGAGCTGCTATTTTAAGTGTGAGAGGAGAAGAAATGTGGAGAGCTTTGACAAGGAGCGGCCTGTGCTTCCTCAAGTGCTCAACAATCAGACCTGAAAGCTGTTCCCTGAAACTGTCACAATTAAGGACTATTTTAGAAGCAACATCCACTGAAGCTTTCTTGCTGCTGTGACTTATTGAGGAGATCTTGCTCAAGAATTCAACAGCAGATAGCCTCTCCAAAGTCTTGAAAATATGGACTTGCAACTCCACAGAGGCCTGAATAGGTGATTCAAAAGGATTTAGTTTCTCCATTATGAACAACACCAACTTTTCTGACCTCCTGAGATATAAGGATGCAATGTCTGGTTGACCAATCAAACTGCTACCCCCACCCACAAGAACACAGGTTAAAATTACTTTCAAATCAAATTTAATAAATGCAAACAACTCATGTTTCGAATAGGATTGAAAATCTGTGACACTATCAACCTCATCTCTGTGACCCAATGCTTTTCCAAGCAGACCCTTCAACAACTGTAGCTCTTCAACTAATGAGGTTATTGCCTGTTGAACAACTTCATTATTACTATGTTGAAGCAAGAAAATGTAAGTAGCGGCAGAACTCCCTGTTACTAAGTGGTTTGGATGCAAACGCAAGTGAGATATTGGTGCGTCAAATTGAAGTATCTTTTGCACAGATGATGGAAGAAGACCAAGCTTTTGCAAAGATAATAACTGAAGATTAGTCTTTAAAACCCCATGAATTTGAAAGGAGGTAATTTTCCCCATTCTGAGGGGTTGGGTCTCGCTATCCATTTGTAAGCTTTCAAATAAAATATCCATCACAAGAGGATAGAAAGTAGAAAACATTTCACATAAAATTTCTGCCAACAGAGTCAAGCACTTCCATGAATCCTCAATCCATTTTGACCAGCCAAATTTCTGGCCAACCATAGATAAACGTCCCAACAACCGAGGAAGCATTTCCGTGATCGGTTCAATAATTTGTTCAAGACGATTCATTTCAAGCAACCCAGAAGCAGTTGACTGGAGTACTGTTGAAAAACAAGAAAGCAGTGCAAGCAACCTTCGAAATTGTTGCGGTGTCCCATGAGTCCCATCCTGAAGCAACACATCCATGTCATCCAAGAACTTGGACAGAAGTCCCAAAGAGAATTGCAAACTACCCACCCAGTGTTTCTGAAATTGCAAAAAACTGTCCATAATAACACGTCTATCTGATTCAGAAAGATCCGATACCAAAGCCCAGCCAAGAAGCAGATCAACAATGTCAAGGAAATGAGGCTGGAAGAATCTAGAAAACTTCAACGAAATCAAAGTTAAAACACCCAGAAGCCGATGTAATAAACTCAAGGAGGTTCTTTCATCCTCAAGAAGTTCCTGGCATGCTTTGAGGATCGGTAAAGCATATCTCTCAAGCCCACCAACATCCCCCACACTAAGAAACTCGCGTAGTCCTTCCAATGCCACTTCTGTGGTCCCATCTCCAGCACTGACATTGCTAAGCAAGGGCAAAGCCCAACCAATAAACCGCTCCACGATACTCCCAAGCATAACATGGTTCTGCCTACCATTTGATCCTAAAGGTATGGAACACACAACTGCACAAAGCGCTCCATATGCAATTGCCGCAGACTGCCTCACTGCATATGATCTGCCCCCAAAATCCGCAATTTTAATACTCACAATTTAATACTCAAAAGGTAGAAAATAAAATCATTCATTCGTAAGTAAATTCAAAATTCTCTTCCACATAAAGTTAACATTCTAATTAACTAAAACAATGAAAATTAAAATCAAAATTAGAGATGAGAGTACTTGTCGTTGAGGAGTTGAGAGAAGCCTTGGGAGAGGAACGAAGCGGAGTGAGTGACGAGAACGGAGTTCTGAGGGAAGAGAATCGCGCGGTGGAGTGAGCTGATGGCGCCAAGCCGAGCCGAGTCATCGTTTTCCGAGTTGGAGCCGCCAGTGTTCGCAGTCGTTGTTGTTGCGGATGCCGCTGCTGCTGTTGTCGTTTTGGATTGTGCTGCTGTCGTCGTTGAAGAAGAAGAAGAAGAAACGGCGCCGTCTTTCGGAAGAGCAACGGAGAGTAGCGCCGCTAGTTGTTGTTGCTGGTGGTGTAGTCCCTGCATCATTGTCTTGATTTCGCATCTCTTTGCTTTCAGCGCTCCACTTTAACTTGTTTTGTTTGGTCGAGTAGAGTTTAGTCTCTGGCCCTTTGCTTTCTCTGGAACATGACCCTTCAGTGCTATGACGCTGGCGTGTGTTTCTGTTTGAAAGTTTGAACCAACGACGGAGTTTTGTTGCCAAAAAGCAAATTTGCGGAATTTTGTTTTTTTTTTCTTTTAACACTGTTTTCCATGAATTAAAAAAAATAAAAAAGATAAAACAAATTTATGAGAACAATTGTTCATAAGAACCTATAATTTATACAATTTGAAAAAAAATCATATTTGATTTCTAGAAGAGGAATGTAATGCTATTCTAAATTTTAAAGAATTAAAATAAAATATTAATTAATGTTTAAAATATTAATTAATGTCTTACCTTGTATAAAACTTCCGCCTATTTTATAATAGTAGTTAAAAAAAGAACAATTAAGTCTAATTTTTTATTCAACAAAACAAAACACAAAAATTGCAATTTTTTTTTATACTGGTCAAACACTAGATAAAGAATTACATTATATATTTACAATAATATAATTAATTATATACAACTGAAATTTATAATATTACATTAAATTAACATAAAGACACGCGTCTGATAAATAAACGTCAACAAACGAGAAACGTCACTTGTATTTTATAAAAAAAATAATTTTTTTATAATTTTACTCTAAAATCATACTAATTATAAAGATGAGCCTCCATAGTGTGTGAGAGTATTGATTCACCACTCGGACAAAGACTGAGTGACACAAAAATTGCAATTTAAATTTCTTGTGTTGGCTAATAAACTTAATTAGATTTCATAGTAAAGACTAAAGACACTCATTAAAGATACTAAATATGTCATGAGAGGCATGAACGATGTGCATGCAATAACCAAATGGTAAAATCAAAATATAAAACTATGGATCTCTAGAGTTTTTCTATGATCTTGTGGGTTTCAAAGGATGCACCTTTGTTCCTTGTACGAATAGTTACTTTAGTGACGTTAAGATCACAAAGAAAATCTAAAGTCCAATATTATTTTCTAAATAATATTTTCATGAAAGAAAAATGAGAATAAAAATATTATTTTTAAAATTTAAAAATGTGTTTGATATCATTTTAAAAAATAATCTTGAAAATGAAAAAAGTAAAATATGTTTGGTAGGAATATTTAAAATAATTATTATTGGAATAATTTTCATAAACTTAAAATTATGTAATCAATAATTATTTTTATTATTTAATTAGTTTGATTGTTTTATTTTAAGAATAAATTAGGCGATCCTTTAAATTTTTTTATTTAAAGAAAAATGATAAACTCTACCTGTTTGAAACTCTCTTTGTCTTGCCATTAAGCGGTCAGTTAGATTTTAAATATCCCTAGATGGTGAAAGAAAATTATTCATTTTGAAACTTAATACTATAGAGGAAAATAAAGGAAAAAAAAAAGTTATTTTCTCATTTCTTTTATTAAGAGTGTAGAATGAATCTCACATTTTTAAAATATTTTCAAAAATCATCCATCACACACGTATTTAGTATTTTTTAAATTAAAAAAAATATAATTTAAAAACAATACCGAACACATTCTAAAAGTCTTCAATATTAATTAGTAAAAGAGAGTTTAATTAATTTCAAAAATCTTTAAATCTATCTCAATGGACACTTAAAAAAAATTTTAAAAAAAGGCTAAAAATAATATGTATTTGAGTAATTCTAAATTATACATAAATGTCGAAAGTGTTATAAATATCTGACAATTCAATGGTGAGAATTGAGATGGTAAAATAATTTTCTCATACACCCTACCCTTCCCTTCGAATTGTTTTGGAATTTGGATTAACATGATAAACAGGACATAAATGATTCGATAGATATAGATATAGAATTGGACTATGTATAAAATAATTAAAACTTAAAGGCGTAGCAATAATTTTAATTTACAAGGGGGTAATTGAAATTTCCAGGCTCTTTAAATTCGTCGCCTCCAAGCCTCCACGGGCACCGCCATAGAGCACGTATTTATTCTTCCTTCATTCTAGAACAAAGCCCTAATCGGAAAACCCTTTAAAAAAAGAATACAAAAGAAAAAAAAAAAGGGAAAGCGATGTCGTACGACGACGTGGAGATCGAAGATATGGAGTGGAACGAGGAGTTACAGGCATACACGTACCCTTGCCCGTGCGGCGATTTATTCCAAATCACGAAAGACGAGCTCCGACTTGGCGAAGAAATCGCCCGGTGCCCCAGCTGCTCTCTGTACATCACCGTTATTTACAACATCGAAGACTTCCTCCACAAGAAATCAAACGAAAGGCTCGAGCCATCGAAGCAACAACCGGTGGCCGTCGCCTGAAATAAATAAACGCTTCCAAGGTGATTTTAAGTTTATTTTATATATTAATTGACATTCAATATTACAATTTCCGAAAACAGTAGTTTAACAAAAAAAAAATTAATATTTTGCCCTTTTGTCTCAATTGATGTAATACACTCATATAAATCATCAGTTTTTGACTAGGTTCTTGTAGAAATGCTAATTAGCTTTGTCTAACACTATGCTATGATTTGTGGATAATCTTTTTCTTGCCTTTGGGCTTGAAATATTTTTGAAATTTTGAATTTAATCGATAAATTTTCCTTGGCTTTGTGACTTATTTTGTCTCTCTTAGGGAGGTAGTGTTTTATCTATGGTCCGGCGTGGTTTAAAAATGGTTCCTGACTTTTGTATTGCTTAGTGATTTGTTCTTGAGAGTTGTAATGATGATGGGCTTGTTATGACCATAATAGTCAGTATTTAGTATTCAGATCCTACGTGTTTTCCATTTTGCTTCAATAGTAATATAAGTTTGTATTATTTTATTGACATGAAAGCTTAACAACCATGTTATTGCCATTGATAACATTATTGTGTGAGGTTTTAGAATCGTCTCATACTACATTAAAGAAAGGGCAAGAAATTTGTTATTTACATTATTGGGTAGTCAGATCATGTAAATTCTACATCCTATGCTTTGTTCTACATCCTATGCTTTGCTTGCTTCCTTCCTTTGGAATATTTGTTTACTGTGCTTTCTTCATTGTACTTTTGAGGAATAATCGAAATCAGAATAGCAAAATACTTTATTTTCTATTTTAAAAAATAATAATCTTACTTATTGATGCATCAATGATGAGCTTATAGGTAGCAGTCTTGGTTGTTTTAGTGTTTGTGGACAAAGCATTTTTACTTGATCAGATTTTGCTCTTTGCAGATGGTAGCGGCCAGGATGTGGTTGCAAGATGGCACAATATGTTTTAACTAACAAACTTTCTACAGGAAGTCTCAGCAATTATTAGTGAGCAATTTTTTGTATCTGACAGGTGATTGTTATAAATTTGTTATAGAGGAAACATACTTGCAATAGAGTTCTGTCCTATAGGAGTTTCAATGGTGATTGTCAGCAATTGCAGAACAAAGTTTTGTATCTGGGGAGTGATTGTAATAAGTTTATTATGTATTTACTATCATAATGTGTCATTGGATGTCCTTTTAAAGTGGTTGATCATATTTTTTTTGCTAAGAAACAAAATATTATAAAACTAAAAGAAACATGTACAAGGATTGGTAGGACTACATATGGACAGAAAAAGGACGAGAAGTCCCAATCTAAATAGAACATTAAAAAACTGCACAAATCAAAATATCCCAAAATCCAAAAATACTAGCTCACTAAGAATGCAATCCTCTTAAGATACAAAGTTTCCCAATTAAGCAAAATAAAAAAGAAAAAGATGTCTTTGAATTAAGTAGTAATAGATGCCCATAGGAAAGCCTAGAACTTGACTTTATCCCATAGGTGTGAAGGATTTTCTCTAGTTTTGTTATCAAAGATTTTTTTGTTTCTTTCATTCCACACCACCTAAAAAATAGCCAAGATTGCACAGTTCCATGGAACCCTTGCTTTTTTTTTTCCCTTTTAAGTAAGAAATTTTTTCCAAAAGTAGAGAATAACATGAGGCAGGAGCTGATCAATTTAGATTAAATGTCTTAAATAAGTTAGACCATAACAGATAGGCAGTGCAATGAAGAAATAGATGATCAACATTCTCTGATGTTTTTTTACAAACGACATACCATTCTGGAAATAAAGTCATATTAGGTCTTCTTTTTTAAACCATATCATTTGTGATGAGTTTTCTATGAGCAACAGACCAAACCATCATCTTCACCTTTGTAGAAACTTTAGCTTTCCAAATCCTATGAGAGGGAGAAAAAGAGGGGGTATTGGAGTTATCTATGAGACTAAGAAAGTAATATTTAGTAGAGAAACATCCTGATTTGTCCAAATTCCAAACTCGCTTATCCTTTTTCATATCATTAAGAGAAACTCTCTGTAGGATCCCAAGCATCTCAGCATATTGTTCAGATTTTCTATCATTTAAGTTTTTACGGAACTTAAAATCCCAACTCTACTGCGAAATACAATACTTAAACATACTAGCTATAGAGCACTCGCGATCTCGAGAAAGCTTATATAATCGAGGGAAAAGATCACAAAGAGAAACCTCTTTAATCCAGCAATCCTCCCAAAATCTAACTCTCTACCCATTACCAACCATCAGCTTAATATTGGATAAAAAATTTATTTTCCCTTTTGAGATAAAAACCCAAGGACATCTAATACTCCCCCTAACAACATCAGCTACATCCCAACCATTTTTATGCAACCTATACTTACTTTTTACATAAAATCAAAGAGAATTAAATTCTAAAGGAAACCTCCATAACCACTTCCCAAGCAAGGCCTTATTTCTGAATAATATTTCCTAACCTTAGTCCTCCCTTGGATTGTGGTTGAGAGACTACCCTCTAACTGACCAAATGATCTTTTTTGCCCTTCCTTATGCCTTCCCACAAAAAATCCCTCATAGCCTTTTCTATCCTTTTAGCCACTGACACAGGAATTTGAAATAAAGACATAAAATAAGTAGGAAGGTTGGATAGAACATATTGGATAAAAGTTAACTTCCCTCCTTTAGATAGACAAGCTTTCTTCTACCCATCCAATCTCCCCTCAACTTTCTCCAAGACTGAAGCCCAAAAATCAACTTTCCTAGAGTTCCCCCCAAGAGGTAATCCTAAGTACTTTAAAGGTTAATTCCTCATCTCACACCAAAATGAAGAAGCCAAGTCAATTAACTTTTGATCCTGAAAATTTATGCTTACAATTAAACTCTTCTTCAAATTAATTTTCAAGCTAGGAATTGCACAAAAAAAATCCACTACTTTGAGGAGATTATAAAATTTTCCAACATCGGAATGGAAGAAAATTGTGCCATCAGCAAATGGAAGATGGGAAACTAGAATTTTATCTTTACCAATTGAGAAACCCTTAACTAGATTGTACTCTTGAGCCTTATCCATTAATCTACTGAGAACATCGACCACAATTGTCAATAGGAAGGGGGGGAGAGGGTCTATTTGTTGAAGACCTCTAGAAGCATGAATCTTACCTCTAGGTCTATCATTCATGAAGATAGAGAAACTGACAGAATTTAAGCAACTCCTTATCCAACTTCTCCACTTTTGCCCAAAACCCTTAGCTTCCAACACAAAATCTAAAAAGTCTCAATCAATGTGATCATAAGCTTTCTCAAAGTCCATTTTGAAAACAAGACCATGTCTTTTGCATTTTCTATACTATTCCACAGCTTTATTAGCAACTAAAATTGCATCTAAAATTTGTCTATCCCTCACAAAAGTGCCTTGAGAGTAAGAAATTGGTCTCTCTTAACACCTCTTTGAGTCTAAGAGAGAACTTTAGAAATGATCTTGTAAAGACTTGTCACTAAACTTATGGGTTTGAACTCACTCAATTTTGAAGGCTCTTTCTTTTTTGGAATAAGACAAATGAATGTAGAGTTAGTGGAAAAGTTCACAACACTAGACTTGTAGAATTCCTTAAAAACCTCTTGTTCTTGCTTAATAACCTCCCAACAGTCTTGATACACCGCCAACAAATACCCATCAGGACCAGGAGATTTATCTCTGCAACAACTTTGAACAACCATCTTAATTTCCTTCTCCTCAAAAGGTCTCTCCAACCAGGATGCTCTGTCAACTGAAATAGGACACCATTGCAACCTTTCAATTCCAAGCCTTACAATATTCTCTTTTGAATAAAGTTGCTGGAAAAACTCTAAAATTTGATTCTTAATGGCAGCCTCGTCTTCCACAATGGAACCACCATCCCTCTCTAATTATATAGTAGTTGATCATATTAGTAAAACCTATTTTATATATGTGGATTTTGTTTGATGATTGAGAGCTCTTTCTAGATTTATATTATTGTTTTCTGATTTTACTTTCCTTGAATTACATTTTACTAATTATTGTACAAATAATGTGGCACGGTAAGGCCTCGGGTTGACAAGAGTTATTTGTATCACAAGATCTAGAGATCCTTTGTAATTTTGTTAAAAAGTTGCAGTCTCCATGCTCTTTCGGTTTTTGAAAGATGAAAGATAAATATCGTTAAAAGAAATAGCCAGTTAAAGCAATTGGGAAATTTCTTTCGGTTAATCCTTTGTTAGAAAATAATTATTGAATTTAAGGTTTCACAACATGGGATTGTTTATAGGAAGGAAGAAAATAAATTAATTAAGATGTTATGATTAAATCATTGTTAACAATAATCGAGCATTAAATCAATGATTGAGATAATTTAAGTGCTTATTTGATATGATTTATTTAATGATTATAAGTGTTTATTTAATTTTGTAAGTCTTATAATAAGTTTTGTTGTTATTTGGTTGTTTTGTAGTATAGTTTTTTAAGTTTAAATAAATTATTTTACTTTTATTAGTAAAAGTTTAAATTCTAGGTTCTTAAGAGTCAAGATTAATTTTTTTTAAATATTAAAATATTTAAAATATCATTAAATTTTTTTAAATGTTAAAATATCTTTTATTTATTTAACAATTTTATTTTATACTTTTTAGAATATTACTTTAAATCACTAATGAAGATAAATAAGTAAGGGATTTTCAAACAATTTTATTTAGTTAATGGCTCAAAATTCAAAACGTTAGGATTAATTGAATAATCATTTTATACATTCATTTGAGGTACAAAAGTAAGTAAGAAACAAGGGATGCATTGCCGACTGGGATTTTTAATTAAATATATCTCAAAAATAGAGTATTTAATTAAATGTACCCTATGCTTGATAATTATGTGGATACGTCATTTTGTGTGGTATATTATCTAAAATGTCCTTAAAAAAATATAAAGCACACACAAATAACTTCTAAGATACACTCTTTTATTCTCACATCATTTTACTCCACACTCTCAAAATTACTCATGAACAACCACTTATTGAGATTTTGGTTTACAACTAAGTTCATTATTCATCTAATAAATAAGGTATTTTAAATTTTATATTTGCTTTGTGTTATTTATTCATTTTCTTGACATTATATTATTTTTAGAGTTTTGTTTGGTTTGTAATAAACAGCAAAATAACTTACATTTTCATTACATTTGCATTATATCACTGCTATGTGATAAATTTTCTCAATACATTTGTTGAAATTTCAATTTGTTTTCAAAAACTTTATTCGACATTCGTTTTACACAATTACAGTTGTGTATGTATGAATTTACATGACTGCAATAGTGCAAATGTGCAAAATATTCCAGCTGTTATGACATCCTAGCATTCTATTAGTGCAAAAAATATATTTTTTCATTAAATAAGTCATCTAACTAATTATTGGACTATAGTCATATATTTTAATAAATTACACGACTACTATTGCGTATGTATGAACTTACACAACTGTAAATTATTCTAGCATTCTATTAGTGTAATAAAAAAATTAGAGAGGAAATATGTCCTTTGACTATTTACTGGACTGCAGTTGTGTATTTTGCAAGTTACATGACTCTGTCATATATGTAGAAATTTACACGACTATAGTCATGCAAGTGTGAAAAATATAGCAGCTTTTATGACACCCTAACGTTCTGTTAGTGTAAATATTTTTTTACTAAATATATTCTCTGACTGTTTATTGAACTATAATTTTGTATTTTAACAAGTTACATGACAGCAGTCGTATAAATAGGCAATTACACGACTGCGGTCTTATAAATGGGCAAACCATTCCACACTTCGTTATATGCCTTTTTTTATTTTGTTTTTGTTTGTTGTATTTGTTGTATAATTATGTGTACATTATTACATGAAATGACTTTAGAATATGTGCCTATTATGTTTTGTGGTAAATGGATTAAGGAAAATAACCATTATAAATTTAATGGTATAGAAGCAAGAGAGATTATGGTATCCCATTCTACGACGTATGCACCATTGATAGAAAGAGTGTCTCATGTTATTTCTATTGATATTTTTGAATTTGACATTGAAATGAAGTTTAAACTTAAAACATTTGATCCAATGCCACCTGTTCTAATTATGACTTATGATGGTATAGACTAATTTCCAAAGGAAAGCGAGTAATGGAGCTGAGTTGATAATATAGACTAATTTCCAGAGGAAACGATTAGTGGAGCTGAGTTGAAAATTCCTTTTTGTATTATCTATAAGCAAAAACAAATTTTGGTGACACCTATTGCTGATGTTGACCTTAACCACAGGCTAAATGGCTATTCACAAGGACTTCTTGAGTCATATGTTAAAGATAAAGGTTTAAGCCCTAATGATTTTATTGCTGAAGATCATTCAGTATCTGAATTTGTTCCTGAAACAATTTGTTCCTGAAACAAACTTAATGATAGAAAGGGGTCAAATTTAGAAAATGTAAATGTTATTATTCATGATGATTTTAATAGGATAACAGTTAGTGATCTAACAATGGGGAATGTATCACCTTGCAATATAATTTTCTCGCTCCCTAATAGTATATATATGCCTAGAGTTAATTGGTTTGCATGTAGTAGTTCATTAGATAATGAGAACTTCCATTCGAATAGTAATAACTTGCTATCCATAGAAGTTGGTGATAATGATGGGTTAATGAGGAAAAAATTGTTCAGTTCAAAAGAGGAGTTGCAAGAAGTGCTTTCTATGGAAGCCTTAAAGAAAAAATTTAGGTTTAAAACCTTCAAATTAGGAAAAAACACAGTTGTTGTTAGATGTATTGACAATAATTGTAAGTGGCGACTTCGTGCTACCAAGCTTGAAAGTTCAAATATGTTTAAAATCAAAATGTACTATAGTGTCTATACTTGTACACTTGATGTCTGTAAGAAAGATTATTGTCATGCTTCATTCAAGCTTATCGGATAAAAAATTTGTCACAAGTATGATGGTATTTCATTCTTATATAGGCCTAGTGATATTAGAGAAGATTTTTAAAAATAGTTTAGGTATGAAATAAGTTACCACAAAGAATAGAAAATAAGAGAATATGCACTAGAGAAAGTTAGAAGCACGCTTGAGGTTTCATTCAAGCTACTTCTTTGGTATATGGTAATATTGGAGAAGAAAAATCCAGGCACTCGTACATTTCTTAAAGTAAAAAATGCAAATAACTTTAAATATTTCTTTATGACAGTTGAAAGTTGTATACAAGGATTTATTTCATTAATGAGGCTAATCATTGTAATTGATGGCACGTTCTTAAAGGAAAAATTTAAAAGAACTTTGATCGTTGCGACAACACTTGATAATAACAATCAACTTTATCCTGTTGCATTTGGTATCGGTGATGGTGAGAATGATTCCTCATGGGGATGATTTCTAATGACGTTAAAGTAACTAATAGGTGAAGTTCGTATTTTGGTTTTCATTTCTGAATGGCACCTAAGTATAAAGAAAAACGTTAACATTGCATTCCTAGAAGCTGCATATGGTATTTGTATGCATCACTTGAAGCAAAATTTATGTGCTAAGTTCAAAGAAATTGAGGTAAGTGTAATTATTGAACTAGCTATAAAGGCCTATCAACCACAATAGTATAACTACTTTATGAATGAGATACAGAAGATCAATGAAAGAGTTATAAAATATCATTATAATAATCAAAATGAAAAAAAGTTGATATCATAATATGAAATAACTTATAGCTCTTTTTTATCGTTGGCAGTATCCATCCATTGCTGCAGCTCTAGTAACTTCTTTTAAGGTATAAGGGGATGCACTTAAAAGTCCATTATTTTTTAAGGATGTACTTCAACATTTGTGGTCTCTAGCAACTTCTTTAAGGGATTGGTGTATGATGTCTATAAGTAAGTCGAAGTTTTCATATCTCTTCTCTTCCATAAATTATACCTCAATCTACAATTGTTTCCTTACGTTGAGATGACAATAAGATCCCTCTCTGTACTATAACTATTATCTGGCAACTTTAATGGGAGTTTACCCTTGTGCTACAAAGATTGATGAGCATGTCCAATAGTTGTATTAGTGAGACAAATGTGACATTAATATGATCGTTTATAGGCTATAGACACAACAACCAAATTATTTGAGAAATTAAAGGTAGGTAGACTATCAATTCATTATCATCATAGAGTCATTAGAGTTGTATAACTCACTATTGTCTTATTCATTATCATCACGTGCGTTGTTCCCTTCTAGGTGACTATCTAACTCCCTACCACTATCTTTCTCTTCATCGATCTCTTTAAGCCATTCATCTTTATCAAAATGCTACACGTAATGTTGATTTTCCTCTGCATATCCAATAGCATGTAACTTTTTTACAATAATCATCCTGGAGGTTTTTTTTTTTTTGGTCGAGATTTTCTTATGAATCTCAATAAAATCTTTGGGTTTTGTTGATTTCTATCTCAAAATGTGAGGAAATAATTCACCACACCATTTTACACATTTATCAATAATGATGGAAATAAATTCATATCCCTATACCTGTATAATCGATGACACGATTTATAAGTTATATAAATAAAAAGATGATAAATTATATCAAGTAACTATAGTTGGCAAGCCATATACTAATTAATTTAGTTTTGTTACTAGAAAGTTGTGAGTGAACCTATGGACACTATACGTTGTTCTTTTATATTTATTATCCGTATTTGACTTTTTCTTATGCTTTGCCACACGATCTGCAATGTCTTTTCTCAAATTGTCTATGGTCATATTGAACGAAGAGCATCGTTGTGGATGTTCATTAAACTCATTAAAATTGTTCATAAGGAGTACATTAGTTTCATTTGTATAGATTTTATTCTCCTTTCTAAGTAATACGGACTCTATAAAGTATAACATCGCAAGCTCAACCATTTCCATGTCATTATCTGAATCAATATTCATAAACTTTTCTTGAAGTTGTTTTGTTGTGATTGTCAGTATTTTCAGCATTAGACTAATACGATAAATTGCAATTTAATCCTGTTACCAAGCGTAACCGCCTAACCATTCCAACAAGCCTTGGCCCATGAATATTATTTAATCATAGAGGCTAATGTAGTGCATGTAGTAGCTTTTAGATAGTTTCATGTAATTAATGAGTTTAGGTGGTTGTTAAGATAACGCTAAATTATTCCTTGTACTTTGTAAATAAGAGGGGCTTCATTTGGCTTAATAACACAACACACATTACATAAAGCATTATAAGCTTTTCTTTGAGTAATAAAGGTTCTTTCCTATCATCTTGAACGAGTTTGAGTGAATACACTTTTCGTATTTCGAACCCAACAACGTCTTAGGTGTGTAAGGCTGACTTAGGGTAAAAAAAGTGAGATTTGGCACCTAAGGCTGCATGATTCAGTGAGGAAACATGCAGGTCGTGACAATTGGTATTAGAGACATAAATACTTTTAGGGTAATTGTGTGATTTGAGTGAAAGAATGTCAAACCTTACTCATGATAACAAAAGAGGAAAGGACAAAAATCCCAACTAAAAAAAAGAAGAACAATAAGGAGAAGTTCGTGGATATGTTAAATGCCATAGAGAATCAGGTTGTTTGTAGGAAGATTGCCATCGCCGAGATAAAAGAGGGCCTTGAAATCTTTGAGTAGAAGATGGAGGAGGTTGATAATCTTGAGGGCGAATAAACGACCTAAGCCAAGACATGATGGCGCAATGCCAAAGTCTTAAGGAATTCTAAACTATGGTGATGAGTTCTATTAAGGCGTTAAGGGATCAAGTGGGGGAGCTTAATGCTGGTCTTGAGAAAACAAAGAGCGATTAGACACTTTGTAAGAAGGCGATGGCCAGCAGAGTGCTCACTACCAATGTCGTACCTCTAATAAAGGTTGAAATATCGAAACCAATAAGGTACGAAGGCAAGGGGGATGCCTAAGAAATTAAGAATTTTTTGTAGTCTATGGAGGGGTATTTTGAGGCCACAAAAGTTCAAGGTGACCAAGAAAAGGTGAATATTACGATAGAGTACTTAGAGAATCACATGATCGTTTAAGATCATGTGACCGCTTGATGGTAGTGGAAGCATGCAAAAATTGTGCTCAGGACATACTTCATCAACACCTGGGACCTGGGACGTGCTTAAGTGCAAGCTAAGGAAGCAATTCTATCTGAGAAATATGGTGTATGAGGCTCGCAAGAAGATGAGAGAATTGAAGCATATAAGGTCTGTCTTGAGATTTGTCGATGATTTTTCGAAGCTAATGCTTGAAATCAACAACATGAACTTGAATGACTTGCTGTTCAACTTCATAAAAGTACTCTAACCGTTGGCATAACAGAAGCTTCAATGGCATCAAGTGAATGATATTTCCACTGGTTTCATGTGGCGGGCACCCTTGCGGAGTTTTAAAAGGGAGAATCATCCAACTCAAAGAAGAACGATAAGCCCTAACATGGTAAAGGTAGGGAAACAAAGAAAGACAAGCCATCAAATTATAATGGTAGGGAAATGCCGCCATAAAAGAAAGATGGCTTAAAGGATGACAAGAAGGAGGTTAAGCGTAAGCCTAAAGGATGGGAACTATTGGCTGAAAGGTTGCCTAAAGAAGAAAGCTTTCAACGTCATGTTTAGTGAGTTTAGAGAAAAGTAATCGAAGCTGCCACTAGCCGACGCCGCCAACATGGATTGCCTCTAACTCTTCAATGCATTAAATGCCAAGAAAATTCCAACAAAGGTGCAAGACAAGTCGCTAATGCATGTCAAGGCCATGATTAACAGAAAGAAAGCTCATGCCTTGATAGACACAAGAGAGTCATACAATTTCATCAGGATGGTTGAGGCCAAACGACTTGATCTGAAAGTTAAGAAAATTAATGAGTGGCTCAAGACGGTGAACTCGGAGGCCAAACAAATTAACGAGGTAGTGCAGGATGTGGAGTTACATTTAGGCACATAGCATGGTAAGGGAAATTTCTCCGTCGTACCTTTAAATGACTTTACTTTTGTTTTAATATGAAATTCTTATGGCAATTCAATGCGGTGCCACTTCCGAGATATAATTCGATATGCATCTTCGAGGGTACCTTATGCTTGATTATGACGATGAGCAAGGTAATACCACCAAGCCAATTTTCCTCAATGCAAATCAGCAAGGGTTGCAAACGTCACAAGGAGATTTTTCTTGCCACCATTCATAAAGCCAATCACAGAAAAGATGCCATAGCCATAGAGTCAGTACCAAAGGTGGTAGCTCAAGTCCTTGAGAAGTATAGGGACATGATGCCACTCGAGTTACCAAAGCAATTGTCTCTACAACAAGAAGTAGGCCACAAGATAAAGTTGAAGCCAAGTGGCAAGCCGTCTGCATGAGCACCTTACTGTATGTTGGAGTTACGGTGGCAAATTAAAGAGTTACTAGATGTGAGATATATGCAGTCCTCAAATGCACTATATGGGGTATCGATGCTCTTTCAGTGGAAGCATGATGGCTTGCTTCGATTGTGCATTGACTACCAAGCCTTGAAGCAGGTGACCGTGAAGAATAAGTGCCCTATCCCATTGATTGTGGACTTGTTTAACCAACTTGGATAAGTTAAGTATTTCTCCAAGCTCGATTTAAGATTGAGATACTACCAAGTACAGATTTTAGAAGGAGATGAGTTAATGATTACTTGTGTGCTGTATGTAAGGCATACAAATCCAAGGTCATGTCTTTCGGCCTCACCAACGCTCCGGCCACATTTTGTGCGCTTTGCATCTTTTAGCTGTACTTTGATCAATTTGTGGTGAAGTATTGCGAATTCTGAAATTCATTATTAGTGACCATGATAGTCGATTTACGAAGAGCTTTTGGACTGAGTTGTTCAAGCTTATGAGGTCAGCGCTACACTTCTCTACAAACTTTTATCTACAAACCGACGAGCAAATGGAGAGAGTGAATGTTTTACTAGAGCTGTACTTATAGTATTTTATGAGCATTGACCAGTTTGATTAGGTGAAGTAAGGTTGCTAAGGTAAATTGGGTACACATCGACAAAGCCACTAAACAGATTAAAAAATGGGTAGACAGCAAGCATAGACGTGGACTTCAATGTGGGAGACTTGTTGCTAGTCAAAATCCTATCATCATAACATAAGTCTACCTGCTCATTGCATAAGGGCTTTATTCAACAGTACGAGGGATCATTGCTGATTATCAAGAAGCTCGACAACATATCCTACAAGCTAGAGTTGCCCTATTAGCTTAAACTTCATTCGGTCTTCCATGTTAGTTGCTTAAAGCCATTTTATGGGAACACAAAAGATCCAACACATGGAGAGTCCAAGCGCCCTCCACTCGATAATACATGAATGTACAACAAAGCAATGGAGAGTATTTTGGTTGATGGTGTTGTTCGAAAAAAAGGGTTTTCCACCATGTTAAGAATACTTCGTCAAGTGAAAAGGACTATCGAAAAGTGAAGCATGTTAAAACCAAAGACTTCCACAATAAGTCGACGAGGATGTCTCCGAATTAGATGAGGGAGAATGTAATGGCCCAAGCATTCCAACAAACCTTGGGCCATGAAGGTTTTAGAATCATGGAAGCTCATGTAGTGTATGTAGTAACTTGTATATGGTTTCATATAATTAATGAGTCTATATGGTAGTTGAGATAGATCTAGACTATTCTTTGTACTTTATAAATAGGAAGGGCCTTATTTAGCTCAATAACAGCAACAAGAGACACAACACAACACACATTACATAAAGCATTGTAAGCTTCCCTCTAAGTAATAAGGGTTCTTTCCTCACATCTTGAGCGAGTTAGAGTGAATACACTTTTCGACTTTTGAATCCAACAATGTGTTGGATGTGGAAGGTTGACTTAGGGTCGAGAGAGTGAGATTTGGCACCTAAGGCCTCACAATTCAACGAGAAAACAAGTGGGTCATGACACAAAGCAAACTCATACATTAAGAATCGAATACTTTTCTATTTAATCTTAAATCACATTGCCTTCTCATCTAATTTTACTTCCCTTAATAATAGGTTGTAGAGTAACTGAGCAAAAAAAATTAATTCTTTGACATCCAAAAAAGACCAAAACAAAAACATGTAAAATATATTGATATGCTTTTTAAATAGTTTTCTTTTGATATCTTCAACTGCATTGAGAGATAATCTGTTATAAATATTTGCTTTGAAATAATCAGATTCCTTAATTTTCAATTCCATCTACATAAACACAACAATATTTGAATTATAATATAAATACAACTAAAAAATTGTATAGTAATATCTTTTAAACTAATCAGAAAAATTACACAACATAACAGTCTACTACAATTTTCATTACACGATTACAATCGAGTAAAGTATTCAATATACAACTATAGTCAAGTAAAAATTTCATTACATAAGTATAGTTGAATATATAGAAAGTAAATGATTCAACTTATACACAATGATTTCAAGAAAAAATCTCTGCAACCTCTGCTTGGCTGCACAGTACAAAAAAAGAAAATGCAACTTTAATCTGTGATTAAATAAAAAAGTGACATCAAACATGTAAGAAAGTTCTATATTATTTAGACAAAGTTAAAGTTTTGTGTCTTTTGTCCTTATCAGAATTACATATTACAAATCATAAGTTTTTTCTTTCTCTATTTTTTTTGTTTTTTCCAGTTTGGCACAATCATATCAATAAAAGAGAACAAATAAATGATCTTAAAAAACAAAAGCAAATCTGAACAGCCCAAATAAATATAATTCCAAAACCAAACATGAAAACAACAACTTCATTCCATGAATCAAACAACAGCTGAGTCATGCTAGCTCCACTTGATCGATAAAAGAACAAAATCAGTAATCTTCTCAAGCTTTCAATCAAAAACAAGATAAACTGGAAGTAAAGTTATTTCTTAAGAGTACCAAAAACCAGAGGTAGAAATCTAATAACAATTTTATATTCTCAGCAAACAAACAAAAAGTAATCACACTCTTTTATAAACACGAAAACAAAAGCAAAATAAACCAAACTTTATATATCATAAGTGAGAAAATGAGAAAACTAAAAGTTGTATAACTATGTATCCATTTACAGCATCATTGACACAAACTCCAATTGTCAAAATCTATAACAATAATCAAGAACCAAACTTCCTCTCCATAAAGATAATGGGTTGTGATTTTATGAATGTTTTTTAGTAGTGGAGTAAGAATGGTTGATGAAGTGGCTGGAACAAGGATCAAAAGGATAAATGAAGAGAATCCAGATCAGCAAATGATATGATTTATAATATTTTCAAAAAGAAAGATTAAAACTTGTTGCAATTACTCAATATTCATACAATACAGACACAATGAAGTTTTTAAAACTCAACTAAAGGGCAGATGCAAAGCGAGACGACAACTAAATAGATAGATGAGCACGAAGCAAAGCTTGCACATGTGGAGTAATTAATCATGTAAAAGAAAAGGAAAGAAAATTGTTCTCACCGAAACTCTCCAAAAGCTTTTATGATAGCTCTAGTCTCAATTCTGCCTTAATCTCAATCCCACATTTTCAAATTTTACATACAAATTAAATAGATGATTAATAAAACTAATAATGGCACATAAATAGAACAACTTGAATCAAATTGAAAGACACGTGATCCAACACAGTTGCTCATTTATCTTATTGGTTTAATTAATAAGTCACTAAATCACAAAGTGAATAGAGATAAACAATTAAATAAGAATCCAAAATAATTATTAAATAAATGATTTCAGAATATTCAATTTGTAGTTGGAAGATTTATGTGATCAGAACACATATCAAATTGTAACTAGATAAACATCAAATAAAACTACTCTACATGAGAAATCTAAGTAATTTGGCAACAATTCTTATTTTAATAGAGAATTTAAGAATGTTCTAGGCCATACAAATGCACACATACTTAACTATAAAGGTATTCGAGATGCACGATAGAATTTTAGCAATGACAAAAAAAAAAAATTGCTAAAGCACAACAACAATAAATCATAATTGACTTCCTAATGAAAACAACTACCAAATAAATAACAGAGCACACAATGAAATAAGTTTTTTTTTTTTTAAAAAAAAAGTATACCTCATTAATGGTAAGGATTTGACCATTTCTCTTTTTGACCTTCTTCAACTTTCTAAGAAAGTGCTTGATGAAAATCAAACAACATGAGAAACTCACAAATATACTAGTTAAACCACCCTCACTCCAATCATTCAATAAAGAAGACTGAATCCATAGAACATGAATAAAATCACTCACTAGAACTTAGCCTTGGCTCGAACCTCATTTGTGGCCCATAACTTCATCTTATAAATTTTAGGATGCTCATCGAATTCATTTAAGAGAGATCTCCCAACAACCTAGTATTGGTGAAACTGCACAACAACATCACTAGATGAGAATTTATTCTTTTTTCTGTTTCAACTAATTCAATCTATTTGAATTAGGAGAAATTAGGCATTGTGTATGTTGGTCGCGAGTGATGAATTGGCCACTGTGCACGAGACCTAGTTGTGAATAATTATGAGGAATTAGGTTGTGAATTAGGATAATTTGGTAATTGCACATGAAAAAATGGCATATATGAGGAATTTTGAGGTACGAGTTTGTACTTAGAGAAATACCATATTTTAAGGAAACAGCGGGGACAAATTCCTGTTGCTGTCCTCTAGTCCTTGCCGCCCTTCTTAATGGATGTAGCGTATTGAAACTAAACTAACTCCAGTCCCGTGGCGGCATGCAGAAGCAGAACCTCTTAACTCTTAAGCTTCTGCAAAATTGCAGCCCATCTCAGTTTCCTGTCGCTTTCTCGCTCTCTCACAAAATCATTGCTCACCTCAAACATGAGAACTCACAAAATATCCCAAATCCTCAAACACCCGAACCTCAAAACTATAATCTCAACAAATCAATCTACTTCATGCTTGCTTTTCTCCTCAACTTCTCAACCAAGACCCACCCAACAGACCCAAACTTTCATTCCAAACACTTCCGGAGGAAACATACCAGAAATAACCAGTGAGCTGCTCAGTAGCTACATCCACTCTTCTCAGTGGCATTTCATCAAAGAGCTTGCACCAAAAATTACTCCCTCTTTGATCACATCAGCTCTTTTAGATCTTCACAATTCCCCTGAGTTAGCTTTCCAATTCATTAACCATCTTGAGTTTAGACGAATTCGTGATATCAAAACTCGTTGCATTGCTATCGCGGTAATCTCTCGGTTGCCAACATCAAAACCAACTTTGCAACTTTTAAAAGAGATATTGAACAGTGGCATTGCTACAATTCAACTGGTTTTCAATGAGCTGGCAGTCGCCCGCGATGAGTTAGGTATTAAAAGTAGTACTGTTTTTGATTTCTTGTTAAGGGTTTGTTGTGAATTGAAGAGAGATGATGACGCGTTTAAGTGTTTTTATATGATGAAAGAGAAGGGTTTTGTTCCAAAGATTGAGTCTTGTAATGATATGTTAAGTATGTTTGTGAAGTTGAATAGACCAGATAAAGCATGGGTATTGTATGCTGAGATGTTTAGGATGAGGATTAAGTCGAGTGTGTACACGTTTAACATAATGATTAACTTGTTGTGTAAGGAAGGGAAGTTACAGAAGGCAAAAGATTTTCTTGGGTTTATGGAGAGTTTGGGAATTAAGCCTAATATTGTCACGTACAATACCATCATTCATGGGTATTGTCTAAATGGGAGAATTGAAGGGGCAAGGTTGGTTTTGAATGCTATGAAGAGCAGAGGTGTTCAACCAGATTCTTATACATATGGTTCATTTGTTAGTGGGATGTGTAAGGAAGGAAGACTTGAGGAGGCATCTAGGATGTTAGAGCAGATGAAAGAAAACGGGTTGGTTCCGAGTGCTGTGACTTATAACACCTTGATTGATGGGTATTGCAATAAAGGGAATTTGGAGATGGCTTTTAGTTTTAGGCATGAGATGGTGAAGCAGGGTATAATGCCGACTGATTCGACTTATAATTTGTTGATTCATGCGTTATTAATGGAGAGAAAGATGGTTGAAGCTGATGATATGGTAAAAGAGATGGAAGAAAAGGGGATTGTTCCTGATTCAATAACGTATAATATCTTGATTAATGGATATTGCAGATGTGGGAATGCAAAGAAAGCCTTTAGCCTCCATGATGAAATGACACATAAAGGTATCCAGCCAACAATGTTAACTTATACATCACTAATATTTGTTTTAAGCAAGCAGAAGAGAATGATTGAAGCAGATCAATTATTTGAAAACTTTTTGGCTAAAGGAATGTTGCCCGATATTGTTATGTTTAATGCCTTGATAGATGGTCACTGCACTAATGGTAACATTGAGCGTGCATTCTCACTATTAAAGGAGATGGACAGGATGAAGGTTCATCCCGATGAAGTGACCTACAACACCCTAATGCATGGGCGTTGTAGACAGGGGAAAGTTGAAGAAGCCCGCAGGCTTCTGGATCAAATGAAGAGAAGAGGGATTAAACCAGATCACGTTAGTTACAACACTCTTATTAGTGGATATAGCAAAAGAGGTGATATGGAGGATGCTTTCAGGGTCCGGGATGAGATGTTGAGCATAGGTTTCAATCCCACCCGTCTCACTTATAATGCCCTGATACAAGGTTTATGCAAGAACCAAGAAGGAGATCTTGCTGAAGAGCTCCTCAGAGAAATGGTTAGTAAAGGAATCACACCTGATGACAACACATACTTCTCTTTGATCGAGGGTATAGCAAGTGTTGATAAGGCTGCAGAAAGCAGTGACTCATAACGATTTGTTAGTAATATGCAACATCTTAACTACTACTGCTTCAGAACGAACATTCTTGTTTGCTCACCAAAATGAAAAGTTCTTAGTCGGGAGACTGTCAATACCTAATGTTGAAACTGTTCAAGTTAGATCCGAAGCTTGCATTTGAGTAATTTGTGACGGTAGACTGAAAAAAATTTGAGTGTGGTGGCTAGTAAGAAATTTATGTATCTCAGTATTGGTCCGTTTGGATGTTGGTTCTTCTTCTGTAACTTGTAAGATTATACAACAGTATTTTTATTTTCTTATTCTGTTTTCTTTGTTTCTGTTTGCGTTTTGTCATTTAAAATTGTTGATATAATTGATGCTTTGAGCACATTTCAATAAAAAATGATTCCCATACGCATTGTCTATTGTGCCGCAAATGATCCACTGACACCTGCGGAAACGGACATCATCTTTTAATCTATGGGCTTCTGCTTTTTATTCATGAAGATGGTGATACATTGATTTATTAACATAATAGCAAGTTAAGTTCGGCACCACAGAGCATTTGACCGAAACATGTTTGTACCTTGTAGTGATATTGCCGCAGTTGCAAGGTACATTCCTTGATTCACATCCAGTATAACATATGCTTGCAGAAACCATATTTAAATGCTACCTTAATTCCAATCTTACTCGTTTATGTCATACATAGAGTCACTGGTTTGCTTTTACATTCCAAGAATTTATTTGAAATATTTTTGAACTGGCTTTAAATCATACATTTGTTATTCTTAGCATATTCCAACTTAGATGTTTTCCGTTGCTTCTTCTATCATGCCTTTTTTTTTTATTTTTTCTGAACTTTGTTCGGGTGCTGCAACTTCAGCCTTTCAAAGTGGAGGTGGACTTCTATCGAAACACGGCAATTTTAGAGACCAATCAGAAGGTATTATACCTGGAATTTTGCAACTTTAATTGTCACAATGAAATGGGGTTACATTTAGAATCGAACTTGTTAAACAAGTGGAAACGTCTTATTTGCCACACTGATTATATTGGAGCGAGTCATTCTCCACTACATGCCGATGGGGCATTTTGTCCCTCATGGTGTTGAAGGGACAAAGTCTTTTTTATCCTACAGAAAGAAGAACTTGGATTGTTTGTCTCTGCAGAAAGCCACCATGATAAGCAACAAAAAAATGAGTCCATGTTTGAGAATTATTGCGATTTATGAAAGGATTAACAGTCAAAGTAGATCATGAACCCTGAGTCAGCAAACTTAAAATTTCAATAAAAATGTTGATTTTCATGATTTGAAGCATCAGGCAATTATCATAGACTTTTCTGGGATTTAATATCCTTTAATCACATCCCATCTTCTTTAATTATTGAAATGTTGCACAATATGGGTGCATTTTCTTGGCTTTTATGTTTGTGGGATCACATGCACCATGCACCCAATACTTGAATAGACTGCCAACATGTACCATATTACCTTCTATTGTTTTTCTCCAGAATGCATTTGCAATCACTCTGGTCCTTATTATTTAAGCTTTGAGTGAGAATCATAGGATTCAAACCCTTGTTATCTGAAAACAGAAATATATATATGGGAACGTTTGTAGGGCACATAGTACCTGGTTTGTTGCTCACTTTTCTTGGCCTGTGGCACACCATCAACAACATCAGAGCCTACTGTCTCCAAGGCTCTTCTAAGTTTACAGTAAGGTTCTGGTACCCATACAATGGCCCCTTTCCAGCACTCAAGCACTTGGAACTCATTTTCATCTTATCTTTCTCCTTCTTTTCAATTTTCATGCAAATATTGGACTTCCCTTATTTTCACTTTGCTTTCAAGCTTGACAACTTGGAGCATGCAACGATGTTTCTCCATCTTGCCATATTTGCTTCTTTCACTATCTGTGCTGATATAACTCATACATCTGATATCCTATCTGGAATTACTGGAATCCTTGTAGCTTCTGTTTTTGGTCAAGAGCTTTTCCTAATTCATTTCCACTCAGCTGATCATGTTGGGCTTGAAGGCCATTACCACTGGCTCTTGCAGCTCATAGTGTTTGTCTCCCTTGTGGCAGCTCTATTGGCTTCTAGTTTGCCAACATGTTTTCTTGCAGCTCTTGCTCTTTCAATTTCAGTTGTGTTCCAAGGGTGTTGGTTTGTGAACATGGGCTTCATGCTCTGGTCTCCTGACTTTGTTCCAGAGGGATGCACCATGCAGTTGGCAGAGGCCAACGGTACTGACATGCACGGAGCCATCACTTGTGGATCTAGTGCGGCAGATTCTAGAGCAAGGGCACTAGCTAACTTGCAGTTCAGTTGGATACTCTCTGGCATATTGATATTAACAGGATCTATTTGCCTGATATTAGCTAAAAAATGTAGCCGAAGGGGCAAGGCAACTGAATATGAGCAGCTTCACAGTAGAGTCGTAGATCCTCCTTTAGCAATTAGTCTGTACCAGCAAGCTCATCCTTAAGATGATGTAGTATGTCAAACAGGTCAATTTTATGTCTACTTAAGGCTTTTGGAGCTATTCAAAAAATGCCATCAATAATAAGTTGATTGTATAATTCAATAACTGCTACACTTGCTGAGTATTCTTGTGGATTACGTTCTATTATACTACTAGTTCCTTATCAATTATTTATGTATATATGCTTCTTGTTAAAGTCTGAGATTTGTTTCCTCAAAAGCTCTTAACAACAGGCATCTATATGCTTAAAGTGCAAAATCATCCATATGCTTAATGTGACAAATTGATGACCTGGGAACTTGGTTCCTCTCTAATTTTAAAGTTAACATCTCCAAGAATGAGCACATTACGAAAAGCGGTTAACAGACTACAAATTTTAAAACACCAGTAATATTACCCCCTAAAAAAAATGGTGAAACACGCCGGTACGTAAGTTCTACATTTTTCAAATGAAAAGGGCTTTCCAAACAGCAAATGCCTGATTAGACCATTTTACTAGACTAAAGTGGTTACCGAAGGGAATTTTGATACAGAGACTATTATACACTCGCTTTAGATTTCAAATAACCTGGAAGGTCTAAGGGTAACCCAAATAAACTATAAAGAGAGTAAAAATCATTCCATTGAAGTAAATACATTCTCTGAAAGTGCAGGATGAAGATGTTCCTGTGCCACTTAAGAGTCTAGACTGAAACTGCCTTGATATGAAATTAACTTAAATGGGTTTGGTCCAATTTTATTAAACACAATATGAACTTTATTATCTAAATTCTTAATGGCAGAAAGATGCTTCCTGCATTATTATTTTCTTGATCAAATATATAGTTTGGTAGGTAGTCTTGGGGTAAGGGTAACCTCCATTGGTGTTGCTTTAGGAACAGTCATCCCAGGGCTTTCACGCATGTCAACTAATGTGTCTGAAACTGTCCTTAACTCAAATGCATGAAGAAGGCGTGCAAAGGTCAAGTGCAGTACTTGAAGAGTGAATGAGATCCCTGGACACTTCCTTCTACCAGAACCAAATGGTAAAATTTCAAAATCCTGACCCTTGACATCCAAGTTGGCATTTTCATTTAGGAACCTCTCAGGTATAAATTCTGAAGGTTTTGCCCATATGCTGGGGTCATGATTCACCTTCCACAAGTTAACTATAAGCCGTGTGCCTGCTGGGATGTGGAAGCCTTCAATGATGCAATCCTCCACCACGTGGAGCTGAAAGTGGTGGCGCAGGGTGTAATCTTAATGTTTCTTTGACAATTGCTTGCAAGTATATCAGGTTCTTTATATCAGATTCCTCAACTTGCCTATTCATTCCAACATGGATGCTGAGCTCATCTTGTGCTTTTTTTAGCACATGGTCATTGTTCAATAGTAGAGACAGTGCCGATGTAAGAGTGACCACTGTAGTGTCATTGCATCCTAATATAAAGGCTCTGCACAATAAACTCATGCATCAAGTAAGATGATCGATTACATCCCATCAATCAGAAGATGATCACAAATATTTTAGTTTTGACTTCATATCTTTTTTGGTGCAAAAACATATCATTCTGGAATGCTCATATCTTGTTGGGCACAATAAGACTGTCTATAGTTTTCTAATATAATTCCTGAAGTATCTAAATTATTCCAGTGATTTATATTTACTTATAGATGATAAGCAGATATCATTCATTGGCATCCCTCCATCTCACTACATGTTTTAGTTTGTTTGCTTTTGCCATAAAACAAAAGAATGAACCATCTTATTCTCAATTTTTACTAGGAGAGATCAGAGCATTGTCAAACTAAATTTCTTTACTTCACGTTTGCATGGTCATTTTAGATATGTACTTCTTAATTGCACTCTGATTGTATTAACCGAAGTTACAGAGTTGCTGGGACATACCAAGCAAGTGGATTTAATGACAGTATCGGCATCCTCAGCAGAAGTCTTACCATCATCCAGAACAGACAGCATGACATCAATGAAGCCGTTCTCCTCTTCCTTGATGCTCTCGCTGAGTCTCTTATGACGATGCTTGTGCACCAACCTTCCAAACAGAGTGTCCAACTCCTTGGCTGTTTTCTTCATTTGACCTGCATATCCGTTCACAACATCTAACCAACCAAGAAATGGAATGTTATGCGATGGCAAAAGTAACCCTACTAGGTAAAAGAAATTGCCCAAAGCCTTCTGGCATTGTCTTGAATCCTGATCATCAGCATTTGTGTCACGGCCAAAAAATCTTTTACCAGCAATCTCTCTCAATATAATGTTCATTGCTAAGTGCCCAACCCTTTCCTTCATCTCCACATCAACAGGGCCTCCATTTTTCACACATAGTTCGTACAACTCCTTAATGAAAATTTTGGTTTCAATGTGTTGGAAAATACCATGTTGGGAATTGTAGAAATAACAGCTATTAACTAGTTACAATTAGTAAACAGCTGTTAATTTAGCTATTATTAATGGTTAAGTGCAGTAGATGGTGGTTAGATTAATTAATAATAGTTAGGTGTCAGTAGTTAAGTTAATCTCTCTCTCTCTATATATATATTCATGTAACTACTGAAAAGGTGATATACAGAAGCAGAAAAATAAAGTCTTTTCTCTTCATGGTATCAGAGCCAACTTGACAAAGACTAAAGACTAATCCACGAACCCACCATTACAGGTTCTTGTTCCATGGCTTCCTCGTATAAAAGCCTCCTCAATGCCCTTAAAACCTAATTCTTGCACCTGGATCATTGATTCAGGTGCTTCGATCATATGACAAGCATGTCTAATATCTTTTCTAGCTATTTACCATGTTCGGTAGACAAAAATTAAAGTAGCCGATGGGACTTTTTCCTCGGTTCTTTGGTCAAGGAACTCAAAATCTTAAACACCATAACCTTACAATCTGTACTTCATGTTCCAAACTTGAATTATAATTTGTTGTCTATTGGAAAACTCACAAAAGACCTAAATTGTTTAGTTCAATTTGTTCCATCCTTCTTCATTTTTCGGACCGATCGGGAAGATGATTGGGGTGTAAACTAAAAGACGGACTTTACTACTTGGATACGATTGGAGAAGTGGTGAAGAAGAGCCTCTATGTCTAGTTTCTCAAGAAGACAATTTTGACCAGATTTATCTTTGGCATAACCGTTTAGGGCACCCACCTTTTAGCCTCTTAAAGAAATTGTTTCCAAAGTTATTTCAGAAAATAGATGTTAGCAATTTACATTGTGAATCTTGTATGTTTGCTAAACATCATCGCTCCATTTTTCCAATAAAAGGAAGTCAGATTTCTACACCATTTAGTCTAATTCATTCTGATGTATGGGGCCCATCCCGTATTACCAATATTTCTGGCTCCCGATGGTTTGTCACCTTTATTGATGATTGCACCAAGATCACATGGGTCTATCTTATGAAAAATAAGTCAGAGGTTTCATCTATTTTTCTTCATTCCACAAGTTTATCAAGAATCGGTTTGGGGTCTATATCCGGACTTTGAGGTCTGATAATGGAAAAGAATACTTTAACCAAGAACTCAAGGCATACCTATCAAATGAGGGCATTTTACATCAGTCAACTTGCATTGATACACCTCAACAAAATGGTATTGCTGAAAGAAAGAATAGGCATCCTCTAGAAGTTGCTCGATCTCTTTTGTTTCAAAGCGGAGTACCGAAATGCTATTGGGGGGATGCCATCCTTACTGCAACTTATCTTATCAACAGAATGCCAACCAGAGTTCTTGATAATCAAAGTCCTGTGAAAAAACTCATGACTTTGTTTCCAAACTTTCAGGGGATTGGATCTTTACCACCTAAGGTATTTGGATGTTTTTCATATGCTCTTGTTCAACCCCATTTACGGAGTAAACTTGATCCTAGATCTGTGAAGTGTGTTTTCCTAGGCTACTCTCCAACAAAAAAGGGGTACAAATGTTATCATCCTCCAACAAAGAAGACATATGTTACTATGGATGTGACCTTTGTGGAAAATCAATATTACTTTAAAACCTATCTTCAGGGGGAGAGTGACTTAACAAAGGAGGAAGATAGGTGGGATTGGGATGTGGAGAACAGTGTGCAGCCAATTAACAAACCAAATATGGAGTCACCGTTGAGAATCGGAAATAACAACCAGAAACCTCTCCAAATGTGGAGTCACCATCAAAGAATCGAAGTAACAACCAAGAAAGATCCTACTACAAAGGACCTTCCTTGACCCCTTCAACTTGAGATTGCAATTCAACTTGATAACTACTATTCCAACCAACCGAGTGTACTAATCCACCTAAAACATCCTCCCAACCGACAAATGCAGAGACAGATATTGAGGCTCAAAACACCCACTCTAAGAACGTATTCCAGGAGGAAAAGGATCGCCATTGATTCCTATGCTCCAATCATTAACCTTGAATCGTAATGAAAATAATGCTTCAATTCTTATCCCTAATTCTTTTCCTCAAGATGATGTTGATTTACCTATTGCTTTAAGAAAAGGGGTTCGGAGTTGTACCCAACACCCTATGTCTCATTTTGTGTCTTTGCGTAACCTTTCTCCTCAATATAATGCTTTTCTTACATCTCTATTGTCCCAAAGAGTTCCTACATCCTGCTCATGAGGCGCTAACTTCGCATCTATGGAAAGAGGCAATGAATGAGGAATTAAAAGCCTTGGAGAAAACCAGACATGGCGGATTGTGGACTTGCCCAAGAATAAGAAGATTGTTGGCCGCAAGTGGATTTATACCATAAAATACAAGGTGATGGGTCATTGGACGAGATCTGAAAGCGAGACTAGTTGCGAAAAGGATACACGCAAACTTATGGAATGGACTATTATGAGACATTTGCACACTGTGGCGAAGATTAACACAATCCGAATTCTCTTATCCTTGCGAAAGAATGAAAGAATGGCCGTTGTACCAACTAGACGTGAAGAATGCATTTCTCCATGGAGACTTGGAAGAAGAAGTCTATATGGATATTCCACCAGGATACAGAGAGGACTTGAGAGGGATCAAAGTGTGCAAATTGAAAAGGTCCCTTTATGGTTTGAAGCAATCATCACGAGCATGGTTTGGAAGGTTTACTAGAGCCATGAGAAATTGGGGATACTTCCAAAGTCAAGGTGATCACACTCTTTTCATTAAGAATTCATTAAAGAGGGGAATTACAGCTTTGATTGTGTATGTAGATGATATCGTTGTGACAGGTGATGATCATGATGAAATCACTTGTTTGAAAGCTCGTCTAGCAAAAGAATTTGAAATTAAAGATCTCGGAAACTTGAGATATTTCTTGGGAATTGAGGTAGCTAGGTCACGACATGGAATCTACATTTCTCAACAAAAATATACCCAAGATCTATTACAAGAAGTCGGATTGGCTGGTGTAGACCAATTAATACTCCAATTGAAGCCAATCATCGACTTGGAGAACTAACGAAGGAGAAGAAGGCGTGGATGAGAGGAGAATATCAAAGAATGGTGGGCAAACTTATCTACCTATCTCACACAAGGCCGGACATTGCCTATGCCGTGAGTGTAGTTAGTCGGTTCATGCATGCTCCTTTAAAGTCTCACCTTGAAGCCGTCTATAGGATTTTGAAGTACTTAAAGGGATCACTGCAAAGGCCTTCTATTTCAAAAGGAGAAGTTCTTAAACTAGAAGCTTACACAGATGCGATTGGGCTGGTTCTAAGACAGACCGAAGGTCGACTCTTGGTATTGTACATTCATCGGAGGAAACTTAGTTACTTGGAGAAGCAAGAAACAACCTGTGGTGGCTCGCTCTAGTGCGGAGGCGGAGTTTCGTGCCATGGCGCACGCGGTATATGTGAGCTATTGTGGTTAAAGATAATTCTATCTGACTTGAAGGTCAAGATAGAAAGTCCTATGATGCTTTATTGTGACAACAAGACTGCAATAAGTATTGCTCACAACCCTGTTCAACATGACCGGACTAAGCATGTTGAAATTGATAGACACTTCATCAAAGAAAAACTTGACTCAAAGCAGATTTGTATTCCATATGTTTCTTCCAATTGTCAACTAGCAGATGTCCTTACAAAAAGACTACCCACCAAAGACATTCCGTAATATAATCAACAAGCTTGGAATGCAAAGTATCTTCGCATCAGCTTGAGGGGAGTGTTGGAAAATGCCATGTTGGGAATTGTAGAAATAACAAATATTAACTAGTTACAATTAGTAAACAGCTGTTAATTTAGCTATTATTAATGGTTAAGTGCAGTAGATGGTGGTTAGATTAATTAATAATAGTTAGGTGTCAGTAGTTAAGTTAATCTCTCTCTCTCTCTCTATATATATTCATGTAACTACTGAAAAGGTGATATACAGAAGCAGAAAAATAAAGTCTTTTCTCTTCACAATGTCACGAACATGCTTGATCAGCTCAAGCTGATGATTTGAGAGAAGCTCAACTGTAGCTAATTTCCTAATATTGCGCCAATATGGTCCATAAGGAGCAAAGCCAAGCATGGCATGGTCATGACCCCTGAGCTTCACTGCAAAGAATTTTGGACGTGAGGAGAAGAGCTTGTCATTGGTGGTGAAACATTCTTTTGCCACTTCCCAGCTGCTAATCACTAGGGCTTGATGAATTCCAAGGCGGATCATGAAGGCTTTTCCATACTTATCAGCCATCTTCCCAAGTGTTTGATGTAGCAGCTGGTTCTTCTCAAGGAGATGAAGGTGACCGATAAAAGGCCATGCTCCCTCTGGCTCTGGTGGCCTGCTGCCTCTTTTTCTGTTTCTTTTGGTAGTGTTTGTAGCCACAGATAATAGCAACAAGAAGCACACAGAAGCATATGATTGCGTGAAGCTGAAGGGAGAATTCCATGGTTTGTCAGTGTTGGTGAAACTAGAATAATACTGAAGATTTTCTCTGTATATATATCTTCACTCTTTTGGATTAGACCACAGATATAAAATATTCTAGTGTTAAATAAGGCATGGATTTTTATGCACAAAAGGGCACCACTTGTGCAAGCTGTGACTTAACCCTATTAGGAAAATTGACATTGGAAGGCACCCTTGGGGTAAGGGTAACCTCCAGTGGTGTTGCTTTGGGGACAGTGATCCCAGGGCTTTCACTCATATCAACTAATGGGTCTGAGACCGTCCCTAAGTTGAATGCATGAAGCAGGCGTGCCAATGTCAAATGCTGAACCTGAAGAGCGAATGAGATCCCTGGACACTTCCTTCTACCAGAGCCAAATGGTAAAAATTCAAAATCCTGACCATTAACATCCAACTTGGCATTTTCATTTAGGAATCTATCTGGTATAAATTCCGACGGGTTTGCCCAAATGCTTGGGTCACGATGCATCTTCCACAAGTTAACAATAAGCCGTGTGCCTGCTGGGATGTGGAAGCCATCAATGATGCAATCCTCCATGGCCTCACGAGGAACCGAAAGTGGTAGTGGAGGGTATAATCTCAGTGTTTCTTTGACAATTGCTTGTAAGTACATCAGGTTCTTAATATCAGTTTCCTCCACTTGCCGATTCTTTCCAACATGGATGTCGAGCTCATCTTGTGCCTTTTTCAGTACATGCCGGTTGTTCAATAGAAGAGATAGTGCCCATGTAATTGTGGTCACTGTGGTATCATTGCCACCTGCTATTAGGCTCTGCAAAATGAACAGGAGTACACAGAGAGATGGTCACTGAAATAGTTATCATCCAGTAATCTGTAGTTACTGATAGATGATGAGCAGATAGATTTCATTGGCTTCCCTATCTCATCTTTTGTTTTAATTTAGCTTTTGCCAAAAGAAACAAAAAGCCAATCATCATATTCTCAACCGTTTTCAGGAGAGATCAGACCCTAGTCAAAAATTAAGTTTTACTTTTCTAATGTTTTTGCATCTTCATCGTAGATGGTAATTAATTTCTCTCTGATTGTGTTAAATTAATGTTGCAGAATTCCCAGGGACTTACCAAGCAAGTGGCCTTAATGACAGTATCGGCATCCTCAGGAGAAGTCTTGGCATCATCTATGACAGACAGCATGACATCAATGAAGTCTTCCTCATCCTTGTTCAGGCTCCTGTTGAGCCTCTTATGACGATGCTCGTGCACCAGCCTTCCGAGCACACTATCCAACTCCTTTGCTGTTCTCTTCATTTGACCTGTGTATCCCTTTACAATATCTAACCAACCAAGAATTGGAATGTTATCTGAGGCCAAGAATAGCCCTAATAGATATAAGAAATCACCCAAGGCCTTCTGAAATCGTTTTGATTCCTGATCATCAGCGTTAGTGTCACTACCATAATATCTTTTACCAGCAATCATTCTGACTATAATATTCATTGCCAAGTCCCTAAACCTTTCCTTCATCTCAACAGCAACATGGCCCCCATTTTTGGCACATTGTTCTTGTAGCTCTTTGATAAAAACTTTGACTTCAGTGTCTCGAACATGCTTGAGCAACTCAAGCCGATGATTTGAGAGAAGTTGGACTGTGGAAAGTTTTCTAACTTCTCGCCAATATGATCCGTAAGGAGCAAAGCCAATCATGGCATGGTCATAACCCATGAGCTTCACAGCTAAGGATTTTGGACGTGTAGAGAAGAGCTTGTCATTTGTGGTGAAACACTCTTTTGCCACTTCCCAGCTGCTAATCACCAGTGCTTGATTAATTCCAAGGTGGATCAAGAAGGCTTTTCCATACTTATCAGCCATTTTCCCAAGTGTTTGATGCATTAGCTTGTCTGATCCTGCCAGGAGATGAAGGTGACCGACACAAGGCCATGCCCCTGCCGCTTTTGGTGGCTTCCTGCCTCCTTTCTTGTTCCTTTCGGCAACGCTTGTCCCCACATAGACGCAGATAATTGAAAAAATAAAAGCACAAAAGGCTACGATTTCTTGCAGGTGAAGGGAGAATCCCATTGTTTTTCAGTATTACAGAAAGTAGATCTGTAATTCCGTATTGAAGACTCTTTGTAAATACAAATATGCTTATGTCCCAATCTGTTGTGTCGGACTAGAAATATAGATCATTGTAGTGGGAGATAAGGTTCAGATATAAGGTTCAGATAGTCCACAAATTCAGTCTGATAAGGTTCAGATATTCCACAAATGCTGCCCAAGCAAGATTATGTGGAAAGATTATGGAGCTTGTAATACCAACAATTACTGCACGGAACATCTGATTAAGTGATCACTATCAACAAAGCAACTACAATTGAGCTTTTGGTAATACTCTGTCAACACAAACGAAAAAAATAAAAAATACAGCTTTTTGATAATCGTTGTTTCTGGCATAAGCAGATTTTACTCTTTTCAAGAACTTTCGACCTTTTTGGTCTTTAAATTATTCAATAAAACCTTTGGTTGCTACACGAAGCAACGTCTTTGGGTTATTTCATGAAGTCTTACAGTTAACATGCTCTTTAACCAAAGAAAATATATTAATGAAGAATAAAAGCCACTCCATTCGTTGTACCTGCATTCTCTCCAAGTGCAGGATGAAGATGATCTTGCAAAATGGTTATTGAGACATCAAGCATTAGTGGATGATACGAAAATCCATTGTTTCCCCTAAGAATCAGTCTGCTATAACTTTGCCCATTGCAAGTTGAAAGGGGTTTGGTCTAATATTTTTAAATTACAAAGATGGTCTAGGTTACAAGGAAATTAGAGAAATACATGGATCACTAGCTATCGAATTGAAGAAAAAATATTTCATGAGTGAAAATCAAATCCCTTCTCGGATTTGACGTGAGCGAAGTTCGAAACCCAAACTTTTAGTCTGTCTTGAAATATTTTATCGGTTAAACCACCTAGTATCCATATAATATTTTTGGACAATCTATCTAATATAATTTGAGACAAATTAAAATCCTGCAGATATGGTGTCATGTCTATAATTCTTTGCACAGCATATAATTCTTTCATCTCATACACCAGTCACCTTGAGCTCCCACGTCTATTTCCACAATTTTATCTAAAATATACCAGAAAATAAGAACCGCCAAGAGTTGGAGATGAAGTTGCTTTGCTATCTAAGTCCTGAATATGAATAATTCAAATTAGAATAAGCAGTTATAAATTGACTTTATTAACCAATCTTATGGATCATTTGATCCAGTTTAATTATCTAAAAAATGTCTATCAAGCAATCAACAATTGCCATTTTTATTAAGTTTACCATGTCAAAAAACAAATTCTTGAACCAAACTCAATTTTGCTATTTGCCAGTCTGGTGTAGAAATTCAAAACAATTAAGTTCTACATCAATTGAAGAAAATTGTAAAACATACGAACTTGATATAAAGGAATACACAATAAAGCAGCAGCAGCTAAAGTTTCTGCATTTCTCACTCAGACTCCTCAAGAGAAGCTTCAATTCGGAGGAGAACAAATCCTACAGCCACTCCGATAAGAACGAGGCCATTCATGATTGCTGCAATCCTGAAAATTTCACTTGCTGCATTGCATGTAGAAGTTAGCACACCGCCACTTTGACCTTTGCCTTTCCCTGGAGCTCTCACTGAGGTCATAATCTTAGCAAAAGCCTGCTCGGTTGAAACTGGCATGCCTAATGAGGTGACAATGTTTTCTGCTTTCAGCCCACCAAAAGAGTTGAGTCCTGTAATGTAATTCACTTTCATGCTTCTTCTCCTCCTGCTTGAGCCTGCAGCGGCAGTGGCAGAAATGAATGTTGCTGGAGAAAGTGTAGCTGAGGCTGTCGCCATTACTGACCTTCACCCACAACCTATAATAGTCAAAAAAACAAAAGTGAAAAGATTGTAAGTGATATTAGATATGTAAGTTGAATTTTATTTACACGTACTCGAGCACTTGAGAAGTTCAATTAATTCACCTGTTTGTGTTTGATCGTTTTGTGTTTCTTACTATTTGGGTGATTACAGAGATAATGGGAGGCAAAGGCAATGGAAATGAAAAATTTGTATGTGAGGGATAGGATAAGGTGCCAGGGGGGGAGAGGATGGTTGGTTGACAAGAAGATTAGATGAATGTGAAACTTTAAAATATTGGCCAAGAAAAATGAGGCACTGAACTTGCCAATAGAGACTGACCACTAGTTTGAGCTATATTATTTCATCATCTAGAGGTCCCATTTTGTGCTGAACAAATCAGGACCGTTGGGCTATATCATTGCTCAAAGCGATTAGTTTCTCTCAAATCACCAGCACCAACCACTTTCAGAGAAGACGTGATATAATATAATACGCGTCATATTGTTCCCCTGTCGCCTTCTGAAATGGTGAATAAAAAAATTAAAGATTTTCAACAGAGAGAAAAAAAAAGCCGGCCAACATGGATGGTAATGGACACGTGGGTTTGTCACTATTAAATTTATACACGCATAAAATTTAAATTATTAAATTCATCTGCAATCCGTTATTAGTTTTAATTTTTTTAAGAATTATCTGCTACGGATTTTGATAATTACCAAACTTATAGTATGCATCCGGCAGATTTTTATAGGTTTTCACATTTAAAATCGTAAATGTTTAATATGTAAATTTATAATAATAACATAAAATTTTACATAACATAAATAATTCTAAATTTAACCAATATAAATAAAAAATTAAAATTTTAACATCAATCTAACATAATTGTTATTTTTATATATAAGTTGTGGCCTTTTTTTTATGAATTTGTGTACTTTTACTTAATATAAAAAATAGTACTTTTTAAATACTAATTAAAAGAACAAAATTATAATAATGAAATAATTCATGCATTAAGTTAAAAAAATTCAACCAAAATTATAATAAGTATATAACTATATTTTTATATTTAAATATTTCTTTAATTAAAATTAAATTAAAAATAATTTTAAAAAAATTATTTGCTTTAACGGATATCCATCAATTTTTACTAATACCAAACTCACCCCGCAACCTAATACGCTTTTAATTTATAATATTAAACCAGCCTGCAACCCACAAAATTATATGCAATGAGCGATTTTACCAAATAGATTTGGATAAATTTGTGGGTACCATTGCCATTCCTAAGCATGCCGCAGGATTCCAATCAATAGCACCAATTGAAAGGCAGAAACTAAACTATGCAAGGCCAGAACCACAAGGGGAAGAGCATGAGTTGCACACTTTTTGTAACAGTAGTTCACTGGGATAAATAAGTTACTAACATATATTCTCTTGAGGAATTGCAAGTGTCTCATATCCTGAAGTTGGAAACTTTGAATACCTAACTGTTTACAAGAAAAGTTATAACTAGATTGCAAACATAACATTCACATAAACATAAAAGAAGTTCGGTATGGAAATATATTCAACTTTTAGTCCTAATTCGTTTCGCTTTGCTCTTGAGAACCAACATTCCGGACAATGTGCACCTTTATAGCATTTTGCATTTTTCTTGAATGCGTGAATTCACATATGCAAAGGTCATCCTTTTCAAATTTTTCGCACGGCAGAAAGCACTCCATCCTTTAATTCCTGTCGACCGTCCTTCCAGATATCAAGCTGTCCATGAAATGAGTACCGCTGTCTAGTATGGTAATCTTTTTAGCTAATTTAAGTCCAAGATCCTTCAGGACATGTGATGGAACATGCTGCAATATGCAGAGAGTTTTCAGAAACTATGTAGTAAAATCTAAAACACTTGTCCAAAATCTTACAAAACATGAGCCATGATTATTACCAAATAATTCTTCCTAGTCCCTGCCCATGCTTTTGACACAAAATAAGGATTTGGATACAGGCCATAGTCTCCACATCAATTTCTAGCAGGTTAACGCCATAAACTGCTTTAGAACCTCCAGCCTTAGCCACAGCTCTTTTCTTAGATTTTCCTGCATCAAATTAACAATTAAATTATAATTATCTCACACAAATCAATGCACACACTGTGTGCTATTCACACAATTATCTCACATAAATCAATGCACACACTGTGTGCTATTCACAAAAGCATATACAATACACCAACTGTTAAATTAGGAAAACTAAAGAATTATACAACATTTATCATTGTTAATACCGATATTTATCCTGCCTCTGCAGCTTGTGATTGTGTCATTTCATCATCATCATCTTCTTCTTCAATATAATCTTTGTCAGCAGAACTGCTCATTATCATCAACCTCAAAAACACCATCATCCTCGCAGTCTTCTTCTGCCTCCTCTCCTCCTTTCTCTTCTTCCTCTGTTTCTTCCTCCTCATCCTCAACCCGCAGGTCCTCTTTGCATGATACTGTCTTCTCAATTCCTGATTTCCCCATAATTTTTACATTGAACCAACAGTCACCATCATATTTGAACACCAAAATATCGGCAGTTTCTAAAGAATTATCTTTGACAAACTTCTGCAACCATCTAGAAAAAACACCCCTTGTCACTGTAAGCCACATTCACATGCCAATATTCTCAATTTGATTAATGAGTATGACCTTCTCGGGTTTCGATGGGTTCAAGTGTGCTATAAAAGCATCCGGAATGTGCTACAAAGCAGAACTTAACATTAATCTCAAAGGAAATGTATCTCATTCTTTAATTTTTCTCTTCAACATCATCTTCTCCGAGTTCTAAAATACATGGAATTGTCTAAATAAGTAAATATATTATGAAATGAATACATGCACGACATTAAACAATTTTCTCCAATCAAATTTACCAAAATGCCAATTTCGGGTTCTATTATACAATGAATACTGCATTTAAAAGAAATCATATAACATAGGAAGTTGGAAGCACACAATGCTCAAGTGAGAATAAAAAAGCATTCTTGCCATGGGATCCCCATTATCTACTAGATGCAACCAGAAAATTATCAAAAGCAAATAAGAAATGTATCATATGCTTCCTTCAGCAGTACTAACTTTCCTCGGTTGGCCACATTTTTTTCTAGTAACTGACACACATCCTTTGATTTCTTTCACTATGTTCAAAAAGTCAAAACTTAAGGAATAATTTTGGACTATAAGACACCCAGTAGTCAGAAAACTAGCTTTGTAATATCCCAAATAGTTGGCCTCATAGGGAATTAATCTTTGAGATTTGTTGGACAACAATAAGGTCATGCTATTTAACCCATATCTTTCAGCTGCCACAGCTGACTACATGCCCAAATTTCTGCATAGAGCCGAAAACAAAGTTCACTTGGTCATGGTTCTGCTTATACCGTTTATTATTGAACATGCAGCCAAATATTTTTGCATCAAATATGCCTTCACCATTCTCAAGTTCAATGAACAATCAGTTATGGAGCTGCTGCATAAAAAATAACAGAGGCAATAGAAACAAGGCGGGAGAAAACTGATCCTCATAAACGCAATTTACCTAAGCATTCATCCAGATGTACACCCACAGTTCCATATAAATAAAATAATATTGCTGCATGAGACCACCAAGAATTCATCCAGATGAAAATGTATATGTAGTGATATAGCTAATAAATAGCCAAAATATAAGAATTGAACAAATTATCAAAAACACTAACAGGGTGCATCCTAAATTTTATAAGACATCTTGCAGGTGGTACAAGAGTTTGGGATTTTGAATCTTGCCCACAGAATTGAAAAAGGGCTTTGGTTTACATTTTAATACTATTTTACTACAATTACGTGTCAGTAGCCACATTGAATCGGAATGTGCCCAATTTTCTCAGGTTCCTTGAACAATAAGTTCAGCAGTTGCCACATGTAAAATATCAACATGCACAAACAAGAAATGCTGCACAAAAGTATCCATCTCCTTAAACGTAATTTACCTAAAGATCCATCTAGATATCTGCTAATTGTTCATGCACTTTGTCCTGATCAAAACCTTAATTTTTGTATGTTCAACCACTATATATTCACACTTCACAC